>JASDQU010752212.1:95781-111205 GCA_032191745.1 Picea mariana
TATGGATAATCAACATGTGCTTCTTTGACTTATCCCATCCATCTACTTGTCTCATTACTTCATGAGAGAGTTATCCATCTACCTTCATAAATGTTGTCTCCTCTCAGCCTATTATAAATAGAGGAGTTCTTCAATGTAATAAGCAAGCAGATCTAATAGATCATTCTCTCCTTTGTAGAAGGTTATTGGTCTTTGAAGTTATCTTGTTGTGCCTGTGATATTGTATTTTCTCAATATCTACACAAACTTATTATTTGATTAACCAACAATTCCTTGATATAATGAATCTCGAATAATTATGGTACAAAGAAAACAATTACAGTTCTATGTTAAGTGTGTTGTTGATGTTATCGATCATTACGTCATGTATTAAAGCCTAAACGATGGTTAATAAACAACTTAATCCTATGTTCTTTTCTCACTTATTAAAAGAGTACCGAGAGGTCAGATATTATGTCTGAATCGCCTTCTATTGTTGTCGTTAAATGTTCTCGAGATACTGAATGCAATTTCGTTGTCTGGTCACCCTTGGACACGATAAGATAATTTTGGAGATATCATTACAACTTAGTACACTTAGATAATAAACCTTTCTATGTAAATTTTAACACATATCTTGCCTGCATGAAAAACCTTCTTTTATAATACTATTCACGGGTTATACACTATCTGAATTAGAAGAGCTAAGTCCACCGATTTTAATTTGTGTGTTTTAGATCCTAAATTCATAGGTAATAAATAGATATTTGTATAGATTATGGTAAAATTTATTGGTATGGGATATGGAAAAGAAATCAATGAAAGTAACCCTCCCTAATGTTACTAGAATATTAGGAAGATGAACTAGTGTTGTATACTTTTGTTATAATTATTCCACGCTACTAACATCAATTGTTTTCAGTATGTTACAGATTAAAATTTCTTAATGTCGGGAACAAATTTAATTCTCAACAAAATTTTCCTTTAAGAATATCAATAATTAATATTATCCACTCATGGAAATAGACGTTGATATGTTGATTATCCTTCAAGTGATCTATTATTAGTAATATTCATATGTTAAGTTGTTATGTTATTACTTATAATTGTATCATGATCGTGTTGCGAATATATGATTGAGTTTAAACTTGTGTTGACTAAGGTTAGATCATTCTTGATTGTTATTGTTGGAATTAATTGTCTTGCTTATGAAATTGTAGTATCAAATTATGCCTAATCTTGTTCTGTGATAAATTTTAATATCGATGATTAGCATAGATGTTAAAAGTTGGTTATGGGAGTAGATATCTTCATGTTCTTCAGAACAGTCGCCAATACTGAGACTTTAGATGGTCAAAATAAATTGGATGAATCCTCGACTTGAGCATTTATTATGTGTCTTGAAGGTCCTAACCTTGCAGGGTAGCTTGGGCGGGTAGACATCTCGTGTTATCCCTATGTGATATGATTGATCTTAGAATAATAGTGATGTTGTATCTAAATCTTGTTGTGTGGTGATATAGATGAGAATAGAATGTGTAAGTATTGATGTATGTTACATACACATAACACTTGTCCTAGTCGATGTTAAAACAAATAAACTTTACCACTACTGTACTCACTTACATTTATGTCTTAACGGAGGGGTCGTTACATATGGTATCCGAGCAAGGTTAAGCCCCACGACAAGGGACTTGTTATGCCTTCCACTATGTTAAATAAATGATTAAATATGTATCAATAATAATTTTTGAAATTGTCCATGCAGGTAATCATAGTTAGAGGACGCAAGGGAAGCACACGTCATGGTGCGAGAGGAAGAGGTATGCCTTCTCTGGGTGTATCCATGCTAGAGGGATCAAACCCTCGGGGAGATGAGCAGATCAATGAGCAAGAGAAGGTTGTTGTGGGAGATGTGGTAGGTATGATGAGATCCTTCCAGAGGATGTTAGAGGAATTGATCAACCGTATTTATTGGGATGAGGGAAGAAAGTCTGTGCCCAATGAGGGTTCACAACGCACTCCAACGAATAGTAGTAGCATACACATAAAACTCAAGAAGGTGAAATTTCCCAAGTTATGGGGTTCCATTGATGGCTTAGCCACTGAGGCATGGCTGTGGAACATGGTGATGTGCTTTGTACTTCATGATTACACCTCCAACATGAAAGTCTACATGATGGTCGTTTAGCTGAAAGGGAGTAATCTACTTTGGTGGTAGATGCTCCTACCTTAAATAAACATGGTTGTGGAAGACGTGTCATGGGAATTGTTCGAGGAATGATTCCGGGAAAGGTACTTGTTCGATGAATTTAGTGAGTGACAACTTAATGAGTTCAACACCTTATGACAGGGTAGTCATATGGTACCAGAATATGATGCCAGGTTCATGGAGCTATTCAGATATGCTCCACATCTAAACACAGAGAAGTTAAAGGTCAACAAGTTTGTTTTTGGCCTTAACTTAAACATTCGTGCAAAAGTGAGGATCTTGAAGATCTAGACATTGCACAATGCAGTTCAGAAGTCCCTCATAGCTAAGGAATATTTGAAAAGTGGGAGTCAGAGCATGACTCCTTCTAGACCAACTAGACATGTGAGACTGGGAGCGCAACAACATCAGACACCATCCAGATAGACTTCTGGGCATCGAGACACGCCGAGAGGACCTATGCTCTTGACATGGATATGACAGAATCCTCAATAGGGTACTCCTTACATAGAACCACAACAACAATAGCATCGTCTTCAACAACATTTTAGGCCTGTTAAACAAAATAAACCAGGATCACAAATTGTTAGGCCAACAACATCCACTTTAGGGACAAGGAGCACTGGACCAAAGACTAGATGTTGGACATGTGGAGAGCCACATTACTAGCAAGATTTTCTGATTGAGAAGGCCAGAGCAACTGGATCATCATGACTCACTACAGTTGGATAAGTGGGCAAGGCCCACCGGATACATGAAAAAATGAACAACGACCGGGCCGAGCACCATTCCACTATGCTTGAGATGTCAGGTATGATCGATGATCAAAATTTCAGTATTTTGATAGATCCAAGAGATATAGAAATATTTTTTTCAAGTGCAGAACTAAAGAGAAATAAGGTAAAGGAAGTTGAGCAGGAAGAGTTCAGATACGTAGAAATGACATCGGGAGCCAAACATAAAGTTGGATGAAAGGTTATGGACTACAACATCAACTTGGGTGATTTTTTAATGAAGGTAAATATTTATGTCACGATATTAGGATCTTCTGATATAGTGATTGGCATGGATTGGTTGGAATCACATGATGCGATACTTAACTGCAAGAAGAAATGGTTATGTTTGACGGATGATTTGGGGAAAAGTAGGGTGATTGTAGGAAGAAACTAGGGGGTTTCAATGAGATTTATTTCTTCCCTACAATTACATAAAATAATGCATAAGGGATGAAAGTTATATACCATCCTAGCACTTAATGAAAAGGGCGAGACAAAAGGATTAGAAAACCTTCTGGTAGTATCATATTTTGCAGATGTATTTCTAGAGGAACTAAGAGTTTTTCCACCAGAAAGAGAACTTGAGTTTACCATAGACTTGAAATATGGAACAAAACCGATTGTGAGAGCTCCATACCGAATTTCGACACCATAATTACAGGAGTTGAAAATGAAATTGAAGGAGTTGTTGGATTTAGGACTTATACATCTAAGCATATTTCCGTGGGGTGCGCCAATGATTTTTCATTAGAAATAAGGATGGGTCATGGAGGATTTGTATTGACTACCGTCAATTGAACAAAGAGACGATTAAGAACCAATATCCTTTACCAAGGATTGATGATTTGTTTGATCAAATGAATGGAGCAACATTGTTTTCGAAGATTGAATTGGATTTAGGATATCATCAGTTACAAATTAAGGAGGAAGATACCCCTAAGGCCGCATTTAATATGAGATTCAGACACTATGATTTTATCATTTTACCATTTGGATTGATGAATTTCCTGAGTGTATTTATGAGTTTGATGAATGGGGTATTCTGTGAATACTTGGACAAGTTTGTTCAAGTATTTATTGATGACATATTGATTTATTCCTGGATGAAAGAAGAGCATGGCAAACACTTGAGATTGGTTTTACAATGTCTAAGAGAAACAAGTTATACATGAAGCTGTTGAAGTGTTCTTTTTACCAATCAAGGATTCATTACTTGGGAAACATCATATCTGAAGAAGGTATTGCTGTGGATCCAATGAAAGAAGAGGATATTATGGAATGACTAGCACTAATGAACATACAATAGGTACATAGCTTTATGGGTTTAGAAGGAGATTACCAAAGGTTCTTAGAAGGTTTTTTGAAGATAGAAATCCAATCACAGAATTGCAGAAGAAAAACAAGAAATTCATATGGACAAAGAAATGCACGAAAGCATTTTAAAATATTAAGGAGTTTTTAATGACAACGCTGATATTAAAGGTCCCTGACATGGACGAAGAATTATTGGTATGCACGGATGCATCCAAGGAAGGTTTAGGCATATTTTTGATGCAAGATGGTCGAGTGATCACTTACATCTCAAGGAAATTGAGAAGGCACGAAGAAAAATACACAACACATGACTTGGAGTTATTAACAATTGTATATTCCTTGAGAGTGTGGAGACATTATCTGATTGGATGAAAATTTGAATTAAAGACAAAGCACTATGGATTGCAATATATATTTACTCAGAGTGACTTGAACGCGTGACATAGGCATTGGTCAGAATTGCTTAGTGAATATGACTTTGAGATTACTTACATTAAAGGAACAATGAACAATGTAGTAGATGCATTGAGTCATAGACCACATGTAACACCCCAGGTTTTGAGCCCCATTTTAAATAATGTATTGTTACAATGATGAGAGGCTAGAGTGCCCAAAAAATTATTAAAAAGGCAGTGTTCCAAAGAAATGTAATGTTTGATCATTGTTAATAATAAATACATCGTTGGTTGCTAGACAGACAAGGACTAGAGTTATAGGGGGCTATGATTCCACAAGAGAAGGGGATTGAGGGGATACATGTTTGTTTCCTATTTTAATTACCTTTTTTTCTAAGCGAGTGGATCAGTTACGTGAGCTTCTTGGGGGAGGCCAGGAGGTTCTTGATTCCCCATGAAATACTTAAACTCGCCCCTGGTCTTTTGGGGAAGGTTGGCTAATAGTTTGTTCGCTCATTTTCTCATTCACTCCTTCATTTGTTTCTGCGTTCATTCACTTGCTCACTCGTGCATTCATTCTGTCCTTACCTATCACTTGTTGATACATTCTCATCCGCGTCTTGGCTTAGGAAAGGGAAACAAACTATCGAAAAGAAACCATGGTATCATTGGCTGTAGAGGTCACTGGTGTAAATCCAACCATGACTTGAGGCCTACATGTCTGAGATGCATTGTCCTGTGTCCAACTTTGTTCATAGCTATGTGTCCTGAGAGTTCCAGCATTGAGATTCTGGACCAGTTGCGCTAGAGCCCTGGAAGGAGAAGGATTGCCTGAGGGACTGTGTGGTAGAGAAGGGTGGAGGTCCATTCTCTTGGGTCATGCAAGATGGGTAGAAGAGAGATGGGTACTTGGATTGTTGTGAGTGCTGGAAATCCTATGAGAGATTGAGTGTTGACTGGTTTGGGAAACCAAGTAACACTCTGGAATTGTCCTTGTGGATTCATATCCCTAGATTGGGGATGACACTGCTGTTGAGATTTTGAGAAGTAACGTCTATGGTTGGGTGGAACGTCCTTGGTCTACATCCAGTTGGTGTCTTATTTTATAAAGATAGGTGCTCTCTGTTATAGTACTATTTACCTGTATATGAATGTATTCCATTGTGTATTTATTTATCATTTAATTGAATCTTTAGAATATGCATGCTTGATGGTTATTATTGTGCATGTCGTTAAATATTTTATTTTATGTGTCCTTATTAATTGAAAAAGGTATCAGTAAGAGAATGAAGTCCAAGGGTGGGATTGAAGGTGGAGCACCCTGATCTGTGGGTGGTCGGGGAATGTTACAGATTGGTATCAGAGCTTCTGGTTGAAACATTGGGTTGGTATGGACCGGGTTTGTTGGTCAGAGTCTCTTGGTTGAGATCAAATTCTGACCGTGAAGTTGAAAATATCAAGAGGAATGGAGTTTCAAAACCTACATAGAAGTTAGAATGTTAGAGATCTTTTGCAAGGGTTCTAAGGATCATGACCATCCCCTTCGAATTCGGGAGCAGTCGCCACTGTGGAATCAAGAGAGATCCGAGATCATTGGATTGGAGGGCAGGTGAAAAGGGTCATCCGATGAAAGAGAAGAAAAGGTTAAGTCACAACCATCATATCTCATTAGAGAGAGATCGACATCCAAGAGGCATTGCGGGGACCCAAGTTGCACGAGAGTTAATTCCCCGAGGCAGTCCCACAATCCAAACCATGGTTTCACCGAGGGGTTACATGTCAACATCGAAATAATTGTGGGGAGAAAGGTGGGTTACTTCAAACTACTGATGCGTGCCCCCACAAATTGAAAGGCATTAAGTGGTGTGACATGGTAGTGCTCGAACATCGAAACTTCGAAGAGCCGAAGTAGATCCAGACTGTTGATCGAAGTTGACATGTGGCAAGAGATCTTACACTCCAACATATAACCACTTTGGAGGAAAGATGAATGGGAAAAGCCAGAACTCCTGAAGGCCCGAACCTCGGAGTTCATCTAGACCATCCATCAACAAGGACACACATCACCAAATCTCTCACTTCAGAGACTTATTACTCCAGAAGGTTTTGCAGAGCGAAGCACTAGGGAAAGAATTACCCGAAGTCTTGAAGTCTGAGGTTAATACAAACTGTCTGATAAGGGAGACACATGTCGACAGATTGGCCATTTTGGGAATTTGGAGTTCGAGAGAATTGGAAGTGTGCCAGTGTGGAAACTCTCGAAGCCTGAAGAGATGAAGTGGTGGGGCATGATGATGTCATATGGAGGTGATGTGGACCCCAGAATTTTGAAGTGACATGGCTTGCGGATGTCACCTGGGATGACGTGAACACATGGGATGTGTGCCACATGTTAGTGAGTTTAGAACATGTGGAGGATTGAAATGTAAGTTAGAACATGACATGTGTCACCCACTTGATTGGCCACATGTCCGCTTCTAGTATTTCTCCACGTGGTGATAGATCATGTAGTCTGGAGATTGGGTACTCTAGAGGAAAAATATGTGACAGTTGGCATTGGGTTGAGAACTCCCGAAGAGCTGAAGCGATTCACAGCCATTGATCTGTGAGAGACACATGTCGACTTTGGGTGAAATCACTCTAGGAGAAAGTGATTGGGAAGAGAGTTTGAAACTCTTGAAGATTGAAGAGCCGAAGCGATTCATAGCCATTGATCTGCGAGAGAACACGCGTCGACAGATTGTGAACTTTGGGTAAAATCGTTCCGAGAGGAAGCAAGCGGGGAAGTTGAGACTTCCAAAGGCCAAAGTCCCCGAGTGGACTGGAGCTGTTGATTTGAGGTGGATGCATGGCGCCTGATCTAGAACTTCGGGTTCAGATTACTCCGAGGGAAATTGAAGGTCCAATGTTGAGAGCCTCGAAGCGTAGAGTCCCGAAGTGGATCTCGATCATTTATCGTGAATGAGGACGAGTACCATTGATCGGGTCCTGGATGAAGGTTACAAAGTCCCAAATCTCTGGATAAGCACTATTTCAGCTAATCACAGGGACATGATCATGGTCACATGCAATTGAGAACTGAGGTAAGAAGGGATAATGGCCGAATTGTTGTTTCCAAGACAAAAAAGTGATAGGGAAGGATTTATCCATGGTTTCGAGTCGTGGATCACCTGGGAAGGTGGTTTGAAAGAAGTGCCTGTGCATAATTTAATTCTGTATCGGTCGAAAGATAGCACGAATGTGTTGTATGATGTAGTTTGAAACATATATGTTCTTCATGAATTGAGAAGAAAAAGGACCTGTAACATGGTTTGGATTTTTTTTTTTTATCATATGCATAATTCTAACGAAATGGTTGATTGCACATTTTGCAGAATTAAGGAGTTTAAACACAGAAGCTCAGAATACATATTGAATAAATGGAAGAAGGTAAGGGAGCCTCCATCCATGATAAGGAGGATGAAGGCCATAATACCAGAGTTGGTAATGCAGAGACAGAGTCCAATGGACGCAAGGAAAGAGGAGAGCAGGAAACATTAATAGAAACTGTAAGAAGCCTGAAAATAGAAGTGTAGAGCTACAATGTAGAAAATGAGATACTGATGAGAGAGAAAATTTGAATAAATGCTCGAGTGTTGTAGAGATTAAATCAGTTGTAGAGTTAAATGAAGAAGGGATCAAACTCAAAACAAGAGGAAGAAGGCAGGTTTCGTGAAAGGAGAGAGGATCATGGAAGAGATAGTTATTCGAGAAGTGCTAACATAAATCATAGACACCACTCGCCTCCTTACTCATAAAGAAAGTTTTATGCATCGAAAGATTCCATAAGCAGTTCATAGGTGTCTCTTGTTAGGCACCAGAGAAGGAGATAGGAATTGGAAAATTTGAAAGGAGAGTTGAGGAAGCTTAAGCCACCCTCCTTTGATGGTGAAAGAGAAAAAAAATATGATGTTGAAGCATGGTTTCTTGGACTCAGGAAATATTTTCAATTGCATAACTATTCATCAAATCTAGAAGCCAAAATTTCCACCTACCATTTACATGAGAAATATGCAATGTGGTGGGATCAACTAAAGAAAGTTGAACATGTTAATGAGAATAGGATCACTTGGAAGCAGTTCAAGAAGTACTTCCAGAAGGAGTACCTCTTAGAACATTTCTATGACAAGAAAATGCAGGAGTTCTTTGAAATCAGGATGGGAAGCATGACTATGGAAGAATATGAGAAGAAATTCTTGGGATTGTTAAAATATGTTGGGTTTATAATCGATGAAAAGGTAAAGATACATAGGTTTTTGAGTGGACTTCCATCGTTTTATAAAGAAAATATTAGGTATGATGAGCATAAGACCTTGACTGAGGCCATCAGGAAGGCTAAATACCTGTATGAGCAAGAAAAGGGAAGAGAATCCATGCATAAATCTTGGAAGGATAAGAGGAAGGAGAAGTTTGATCAGAGGAGGAAAGGATTCAAACCTCCCTTCAATATGAATGAGCCTAATAGAAATCATCAATATTAGTATGCTAAGGGTGAATCCAAGAAAGAAGACTCCTTGCGAAAAAGGGGAAGACCACCTATCTAATGTTGGGGATGCAAAGAAGATCACTTGTACAAGGATTTCCCACATAGAAAGGACAGATTCAAGACTGTGCACCACATCCAAGAGGCTACAATAGTCGAAGATTTGGGAAGAATCTATGTAGCTTTATATCATCATCAAGAAGAGTACCCGTCCAATATGATCAAGGTGGAAGGTAATATCATAAATAAACATGTTATTATTTTAACTAATTCAGGAGAAAGTCATTGTTACATTGATCCTAAAATAGTGGATAGATTAAATTTGGAGAAAATTAAGCTTGGTTCAACTAGCCATTGGAACCAAAAGGAGAATACATGATATGGTCAGAGGATGTTCCATAAGTCTTAATGGTGTGAATAGAAATGTTGATATAAATATCATACCATTGGGGTCTTATGATATTCTAATTGGAATGGATTGGTTGGACAAGCATCATGTTGTCCTAGATTGTCATAGCAAGACATTTACATGTCTTGATGGAGATGGAAAATAGAGCACTGTGAAAGGAGTTCCAAGACCCATCTCTATAAGGGAGATTTCAGCCTTAAAGCTGAAGAGATGTTTTATAAAAGGATGTCAATTATATGCAGCTCATGTGGAGGAGCTAGAAAATACAAAGGGGCCAAGCCTTGAAGATTTGTCGGTACTACAGGAATTTGAGAATGTATTCCAAGAAACACCAGGGTTTCCACCAAGAAGGGAGATAGATTTCTCTATTGATTTAGTGCCAGGAGTTGCCCCGGTGTCAAAAACACCTTATAGAATGAGCACACCAGAGTTACAAGAATTACAAATGTAGTTGGAGGAATTGTTGAGGAAAGGGTACATACGTCCAAGTGTTTCACCTTGGGGAGCACCAATACTTTTTTTTAAAAAGAAGGATGGAACCTTGAGGTTGTGTATTGACTTTCGACAACTGAATAAGTATGCTATAAAGAACAAGTATCCTCTACCCAGAATTTATAACCTCTTTGATCAACTAAGAGGAGAAAATATATTTTCAAAGATTGACCTGAGGTCAGGATACCATCAGGTAAGAATCAAGGAAGAAGAAATTCATAAGACAACCTTTAGGACCAAGAATGGGCATTATGAATTTGTAGTGGTTCCATTTGGACTGACCAATGCACCAACTGTCTTTATGTTCTTAATGAATGGCATATTAAAAAATTATCTGGATAAGTTTGTCATAGTGTTCTTGGATGACATAATTATCTATTCTAAGTCTGAAGAGGAGCATGAACATCACTTAAGAATGGTGTTGCAAGTGCTGAGAGAACATCAATTGTATGCCAAGATGAGTAAGTGTTATTTTTATCAAAATAAAATCCATTACTTGGGACACATTATTTCAGAGGAGGGCATAGCAGTAGATCCAAAGAATATTGAATCCATTAGAGGTTGGCGAACACCCAAAAATGTGTCAGAAGTTAGATCTTTTATGGGATTGGCTAGTTACTACAGAAGGTTCATAGTAGGATTCTCTAATATTTCTCATCCCATCACTTCTTTTCAAAAGATGGGAACTAAATTTGAATGGACACCTAAGTGTGAAGAGAATTTTAATCTGTTGAAGGAATTACTTACTAGTGCACTTGTGTTAAATATTGCTGACCCAAATGAAAGTTTTGTGGTATGTACAGATGCATGTAAGGAAGGACTTGGGGGAATCCTCATGAAAAATGGACATGTCATTGGTTATGAGTCTAGAAATATTAAGGAACATGAGAGGAAATATTCCACACATGACTTGGAGCTTGCTGCCATTGTCCACGCCTTGAGGATGTGGATGCATTATCTTTGGGGAATAGATTTGAATTAAGGATAAACCACATTGGCCTGAAGTATCCTTTTGAACAACCAACCTTGAATTATAGGCAAACAAGATGGCTAAAATTTTTAAGTGAATATGATCTCGATATCAAGCATATCAAAGGAAAAGAGAATAAAGTTGTTGATGCACTCAGGAGAAGAGTGCATCTCATGCATGATACTGTTGTCAGTATACATCAATCAGACTTGAAGAGAAGAATTTTAAATGATCTTGTTACAGATCACCATTACCTACAGGTAAAGGAAATATTACATCAAGGAGATGTACACCAAAAAATAAAGGAGTATGAGATAAAGGAAGATGGATTATTCATGCATAAGAATAGAATCTATGTTCCTAGTTACAGAGAACTGAGGAATTTGGTATTGAAGGAAATGCATGATGTTCCTTATGCTGGACATCTCGGTTACCAAAAAATGATTACAACAGTAAGAAGCCAATTATTCCGGCCAGGAATGAAAAAGGATAATGTTGATTACATCGCTCAATGTATGGAATGTCAGAAGGTGAAGGTTGAGTGTAGGCACCCAATGGGTTTGCTGCATCCATTACCAATCCCAGAGAAGAAATGGAAGGTGATAATCATTGATTTCATAACTAAATTACCCAGGAAAACAAAGAAAGATGATTCCATCATGGTGGTGGTTTACAAATTAACAAAGGCTTCTCCTTTTTTTCCTCTAAGACAACACATAAATCGGCTAATATTGCAGAAATTTACATGAGAGAGATTTCTAGGTTGCATGGGATACCTAGGATAATTGTCTCGGAAAGAGATTCAAAGTTTACCTCCAATTTCTGGAGGGGATTGTTTAAAGGATTTGGTACAAATCTAAACTTTATCACAACATATCATCCCCAAGCATATGGACAAATAGAGAGGGTCATTCGAATAATTGAAGACATACTGAGAATGTATGTGATGGATAAGCCATCTAAACGGGAAGACTACTTACACTTGGTTGAGTTTGCATATAATAATGGGTATCAAGATTCATTGAGAATGATCCCATCTGAAGCCTTGTATGGTAGTAAATTCAATACTCCAGTGAGATGGGACAACCCAAAAAATAGAGTGGTACTTGGGCCAGACTTGCTCAAGGCTATGGAAGACCAGATGGTTAAGATCAAGTAAAATTTAAAGGCAGCTTAGGATAGACATAAAGTTTATGTAGATAAGAACAGGACAAATAGAGAATTTAAAGTAGGGGATCACGTGCTTTTGAAAGTGAATCCCAAGAAAATCTCTTTAAAATTGGGTTGTTGTACAAAGCTGGCAGCCAGATTTTGTGGTCCATTTGAAATATTGGACAAAATAGTGCCAGTTGCATACATGCTTGCATTGCCTGCTTCCATGAATGTGCATAATTTATTTCATATCTCTTTACTAAATAAATATGTACATGATCCTAACCATGTTATTGATTGGAATATTATTCAGGTAGAGACAGAGGGAGACTTTCAGGTTCATCTAGTGTGGGTATTGGACATAAAGGTCAAAATGCTCTAAAATCGAGTTATAGAGTTGGTAAAAGTTTAGTGGACCTACTAAGGTTTTGAAGATGCTACCTGGGAGCATGAATATGCCATGCGGGCAGAGTACCCACAACTTTTTGCATAAAATTTTGAGATTTTGATCTCTATTTTGTATATACACTGAGGACAGTGCCAAAATAAGGGGGAGAGGATGTAACACCCTAGGTTTTGAGCCCCATTTTAAATAATGTATTGTTACAATGCTGAGAGGCCAGAGTGCCCAAACAATTATTAAAAAGGCCAATGTTCCC
Source organism: Picea mariana (assembly GCA_032191745.1). NCBI lineage: Eukaryota > Viridiplantae > Streptophyta > Pinopsida > Pinales > Pinaceae > Picea > Picea mariana. The sequence goes on from JASDQU010752212.1 coordinate 108,662, forward strand.
AAGAAATGTAATGTTTTAACATTATTAATAATCAATACATCATTAGCTACTAGACGGACAAGGACTAGAGTTATAGGCGACTATGATTCCACAAGAGAGGGGGATTGAGGGGACAAATGTTTATTTCCTATTTTAATTACCCTTTTTTCCAAGGGAGTGTATCGGTTATGTGATATTCTTGGGGGAGGCTGGGAGGTTATTAATTTCCCATGAAATACTTAAACCCACCCCTGGTCTGTTGGGGAATGTTGGCTGATAGTTCATTCGCTCATTTTCTCGTTCACTCCTTCATTCGTTTATGCGTTCATTCACTTGCTCAATTGCTCATTCATTCCATACTTACCTATCACTCGTTGATCCATCCTCATGTGCATCTTGGCTTGGGAAAGGGAAACTAACTGATGAACAGAAGCCATGGTATCATTGGATGTAGAGGTTGTTGGTGTAAATCTAGCCATGATTTGGAGCAATAATGTCTACGGCTGGGTGGAATGTCCTTGGTCTACGGCCAGTTGGTGTCTTCTTTTATAAAGATAAGTTCTCTCTGTTATGGTAATATTTACCTGTATACAAATGTATTCCGTTGTGTATTTATTTATTATTTATTGAATATTTAGAATATGCATGCTGGATGGTTATTGTTGTGCATGTCGTTAGATCTTTTCTTTTATGCGTCCTTATTAATTGAAAAAGGTATCAGTAAGAGAAATAAGTCCAAGGGTGGGCTTGAAGGTGGCGCACCCGGACCTGTGGGTGGTCGGAGAATGTTACACCACACATATTGTCGGTAATAAGTCTTAAGACGAATCTTCAAGAAAATATTCTAGTTTTACAAATATATGATGATTGGTATAAGGAAGTTAATGATAATATTGGACCAAATACCATGACGTTACCGAAGTTTGAGGGATATTTGTTGGACATCGATGGATTGTAGAGATATAACAACATAATTTACATACCTCCTAACGACGAATTAAGAAGTTTGATCTTAAGTGAAGCTCATCAATCATTATACATGGCTGATTCGTGAGTCACGAAGATTAAGGAAAATATTAATACTTTATTCTTCTAGAAAGGAATGAAAGCAAAAATAGTTATTCATGTTGAAATATGTCTAGAATGTCAACAAGTAAAGGATGAACATAGACATCCAGTAGGATTTTTACAGCCACAGGTTATTCCTGAATCGAAATGGGAAGTCATTTCAATGGATTTTATTGTTGGATTACCACTGATGACAAGGAGACATGATTCAATTTTTGTGGTAGTTGACACTCTGAAGAAGAGTGCACACTTTATTCTAGTGCGTACGACGCATTAGGCACCAGACATAGCTAGAGTATTTGTTAGCGATATTGTGAGGTTACATGGTGTACCAAGAAGAATCATATCTGATCGAGGATCAATGTTTACTAGACAATTTTGGACTAGTTGCCAAGAGGCCTTGGGAACACAATTGATTTTTAGCACAACATATCACTCCGAGATAGATGGATAAACCGAAAATACTTCTTTCCATTGGTATAGTTTTCATACAACAACAGTTACTAGAGTATGATTAAAATGGCACCGTTTTAGTTCCTTTACGAGTGACCTTGTCGGACATCGTGAGTTGGGATCGACTTGAGGATGGGGTCCCAGTGGGACCGAAAGTGATCCAAGAAATGGAAGAATAGATGCAATCGAAAAGAAAAAGGATTAAAGAAGAGCATGATCGACAAAAGAGTTATTCTAATGCACATCGCATTGACCACAATTATGAGGTTGGCGATAGAGTTTTCTTGCGGGTAAAATTGTATAAAAGTTCGATCAATTTTGGAAAGGGTGCTAAAATCTCTCCTAGGTTTGTGGGACCTTTCAAGTTTGTGGAAAATAAAGGAATCATGGCTTATCGACTATTCTTTTCTGATTATTTGAGGCATATGCATGATGTATTTCATGTATCTATTTTATGACATTATATTACTGATCCATCACATGTTATTGACATGAGTTATTTGTAGGTGTCAGATGAGGGTGCTCTCATGGAAGAGCCAATTCACATTCTGCACCATCACATTTGACAAATATGATGTCGAATAGTTGATCAGGTCAAGGTCTAGTGGGACAATTATACTCCACACTCAGCTACATGGGAGGACGCATATGAGATGCATCAACAATTTCCCTATTTGTTTGATAGGTTGGATATGTAGGTCTATGTCAGATACATTTATTTACTTGAAATTATATATTGTACAAACTTCAGGATGAATTTTAAAACAATAGGGGGTGTATGTAACATCTCGTTTTACTGAGCACACTTGTATTTACTTATTCTTTGAGGGCACTTGCATGCAAGTGATCCAGTTATGATACTTTATGATTTCATTTTGATTAAGAGTTATATATGATGATGATGATGTATTGTGATTTATTGTTACTTTCAGATGTATGTCTATTGGAAGATATTATTGACAAGTTCTCCTAAGTGTGCAAGACACATGGCAGGTTATGGATGCTGATAGCATCAATGGACTTCCTTGGACTCTGGATTGAGTA
>JASDQU010752214.1:0-31500 GCA_032191745.1 Picea mariana
TCTTCTTGTAGTTCTTAAATCCTAAGGATTTGATCCCCTTTTTCTTAAATCTCGAACCACTCTTCTATTTCCAGTCTCCACGAGACTCTGCCCGATGTCCATATTGTTCATGACAATATGTTTCCTTTCGAATAGTGTCTTCTAAGGTATTTGGCTCATCAAATTCAATTTTGTCTCAGTATTCCTTGGGTAGCCCACTGATGAAGCGGTACACCTTCGCCTTCTCTGCTTTAATGTAGGGTACATATCTCAATAAGTCAAGTAATTTGTTGACATATTCCTCTATAGTGAGTTGCCCCATTTTGAGTTCATAAAACTCTTTAGCCTTCTTGTCGAAATATTTTTCCAACAAATACTTCTTCCGAAAGTATTTCTCAAACTATTTCCAGGACAGGTCCTCCTCGCATACCCCTTTCACATTCTTAAGATCTTCCCACCAGATGGAAGCTTTTTCGTTCAGATTGAAAGTGGCCACTTGAGCCTTCAAATTCTCTGAAAAATCAAGGGCTCTAAAATATTTCTTCAGTCCAAGTAGCTAGGCCTCGGCTTCCTCTCCCTTCTTTATCTAACCGTCGAAGGAGGGAGGTTTGGCCTTTCTGAAGTCCTCAAATTTATGACCCTTGGAAGTATTTTGCTTCTTCTATTTTCTTCGAGAATAGAAACTGATCCTGTTGCTGGAAGAGCCTTCTGAATCGCCAGCTTCCTTCTTAGAGGAATCGTCTGGCACTGGTCCTTTACCTCTGTTGTGGACCTTCCTTGAGGTGCTCCTCTCAGTATGGCCACTGATATGACCATGTTTCTGCATCTCAGGTTCATTATGCATTTGTTGATGTAGGTCGGATAAGCTCTACAGTAAAACTGCATTAATTTCAGTTTTCTTTTCTTGTTCTTTCATCATTCTTTCATTGTCAGCCTTGCAGCTTTGCAATTCAACCATGAGGCTCCTCACAGTCTCAGCTAGATCTGGAGGGGTTCCTATTTCTCTTCTTTCATCAGACTTTTCATCTCTATTGTGGGAGTCTTCTCCCATGTCTTGGTGAGTCACCATTCTTTGCGTCTGTAAATTCCCGTGGTTGATCGTCCGATTGGGTGAAAAGACAAACGCTGGTTATTAGTCAAGAGTTAGATACATTTTTATAACCTGCACATAAATTCATAACTCTTTCACATGCATACACAGTCGGGTTCTCGTTTCCAAGTTTTGATCTTGGATAAGAGAGTTAAGTTAGGGGGTTACTCCTCTTAGGAGTGCTTCGAACGGAGCTTATGCACAACTCNGGTGCTTCGAACGGAGCTTATGCACAACTCGTTCATGACCCAATCAGGCCGAGTGTTGTCACCATGCTCTGATACCAATGTGTAACACACCCACTACCATAATCAAGTTTTCGTTGATTGCTACAGAATCAGAGCCCCCGAAATATCTACGGAGGTCTACTGTAAGCTAGCTCTTTCTCTCTCTATGCTCCCATGTGATCGCGGGTCATGATCACAGGTCAAATAATCATGGCACCTCTTTGTATTTCACGCCTTGACGCTACAGGGATGTCAAATCGTTCGAATATGCCACCGATGAACCCTGACATGGTTAGTGACTGGACAATAGGGACAAATCCCTACAGGGTTAACAAATGGCCATTAGGAACGGCCCTGTCGCACGGTTGAGTGGAGTACAGGTGCCGAGAGGGGAAACACGACACAGTGGGAGACATGACAGGAGACGGGTCCCACTTCACACGCCACACCATTCTGGACCCCCCCCTAATTAAAGGAAGAATGGCAAGGGGGGTCTGGAATTCACCTGAATGTCGTTGATCAAGATGAATAAATCCTGACCGTTCTAGAGTTGCACATTCAATTCCAGACCCCCCCCTCACCGCTAAAGGAAGAACAATAAGGGAGCTCTGGAATGAAACCTCAACCATAGATCTGGGCGGGTGGACTTTGGCTGTCCAGATCTGCTCACCACTTACCCTAAGGTACATTCATGCCCTATCTTAAAGTTGACATCTTTTCCTCACATCTGATGGTTGTTTTATACCCTAAGATCCTCCGAAAGAATCTCGTCCATTCATCAGGACTTAACCACATGCTAACATCTCGATATTTATAATTCTGGTTTTCGGGTTTTGAAAGAACGAGGGAACATGCCCTTCGGTATCCCGAGTGTCGAAACGCCGAAGTGACAAACAAGCCTAACTCAGTGATTAGCCCCTTGGGTTATGCCTTGGTCATTATGACCTCTTCCCACATGAACAGAATCTCTCTTCCATTGAGATTTATCAAGGCGAGAGACCGACCTCTTGTCAACGAAACTCCTGAATCCCCGATCCTCGATTTCCTGAGATGGGTAATCTCTTGACACGTAGCCTCCTGAAATCGGTCGGTCTACGACTGCTTCGAGGTTTCCACCATGGAACATCCCGATCTCTCATCACCAGAACTCCCGAGTTCTCAATTCCAGATTTCCCCAAATGGGAAATCTCATGACACGTGGCCTCCTTTAATCGGACAACCTGAATCTACTTCAGTGTTTCTACCATGGAATTCCCCGATCTTTCGTCACCAGAACTCCCAAGTTCTTGATTCTTGATTTCCTAAATTGAGAGATCTCATGACATGTGGCCTCCTTTAATCAGACGGTCTAGATCTATTTTGGGGCTTTCACCCCTATTCACTGGGGTTTTAACCCTCGGGTATCTCCTGACAGATCCAATGGTTGTCAGGTTTTTCAGTTGAGATCTGACGGCTCAGACAGGTTCCTAACTTGTGCATTCTCCCACGACTTCCTGGACGTGGAAAAATCAATGGTCCAAATGTTCTCATGGACCTTGGGGATCTACGACCCCAATCTCTTCGCTACCCACGAAGACACAGAAATACAAAATGGTAAGGCATTTAACCCCCTACTTTCTCCTACCAATCTAACAGTCATGGGTGACCACAGATTTCTTGACGAGATCACGTTCGTCGATCAACACTTATTCAGGGTTAACGCACTTAACACTCCAGTTTCTTCTTCTGATCTGACAGCCCTGAGTGACCACTGATCTCCCGATGGGATCTCATCCATCGATGAGATACTTATCAGGGATTTTCTGAAGGGCTTGCACCTTCACGTCCATTTTCCAGGTTCTTGATGGGATTTTCGAGAAGGGTATCTCTATGGGGAGGTTTACCCAGGGTACTATCTGAGGAAGATAAGGGTATCTCTCCCCTGAGAACCAGGCGTGAAGTCTAAATTAGATCAGTATGCATATAAATAATTAATTATGAGAACATAAGCCATACGTAGTCTTTCCATATAAACATACAACCACCAGTACTAATCAAGACACCAAACATACATTCTTATAATGAAATCATTCACAATTTCACAACTTATGATCATAAATGTCAGCATAGATATATTTCAAGATGCCAAAGGAAAAACACTTATCAGAAAGTAACACCAGGGGTTATGCAACTTCATAGAGGGGTGCTCGTTTCCACCCAACTGTAGGCTCAGCGACTCCTAGCGGATTTACCACTAGCCACCCCCGAGCTGAGACCATGATGCTGTGAGACTGCATCTTTATTTGCCAGTGACCATGAGAGAAGGTTACTCTCCTTCCTCTCTACTATCACCCACTCTACATATCGCTAGAGTTCTCTTTCTCCCCTCACATCTACCCCCTAATCGTTTCTCCCCCACGCCTTATCCTCTTGCGAGGTTGCATGTGGCACGATTTCCATCACGTTGGTCAGGCTTGACGGCTCTACGGATGGGCAGTTCACCTCCCCATCCCTCATTAATTCCTGAGGATCCATCTACCTACCATCCTGCAAGACATTTAATTCGGGGCCAGCAAGCCGCTTTTGGTTCTCCAGGCCAGTGGAGTCCAAATACTGTATTGATTTTCGGTGGAAGTTAACGCCACCTTTCCAGGTGCCTTCCACCACCTGTCTACATCCATCGTGGTCTTGTTTTAAACATATCCCCTCTCAACAGTCCTGCAATATAAATTCATAATATTATTCACATTCATCGACCTTTTCCACAAGGTCCATTCACATCACATACTCACATTTCTGAGTTTGCCATAGTTCTTGGCCAATCCAGTTATTTTTTACAAACTGGGGGAAACAAGGTGTTACATATAGTAGGTTTTCGATTTATTCTTTTGTAACACCTCCGTCGGACCCTTTTGTTGAGTGAATTCCTTGTATGTTTCTTGCAATCCCCCTCTAACAATGAATGCATAATTCGCAAATACCTTCGAAACTTTCCTTAGAGATGTCTCCCTTTCCCACAATGTTCAATAGTTCCATTGATTCCTCATGGAAAGGTCGGAGGAGAATAATTTTTATAATTTCCTTATCTAGGTCAGAGTGACCCGACCTATGTAATGTGTACTTGAATTGTTCCACACAATCTTCCAAACTCTTGTCTTCTTTTTGTGCAAATTTGAAAATTTCCTCCTTAATGTTCTGATATTTACAGTAATCCTAGTATTTTTCTAGAAAATTTGTCCACATATCATCCCATGTGGAAATAAAGCTTCCTCCAAGGCCCATGAACCATTGTAGAGACATTACTTTTAATGTAGAAGGGAATTTTTTTAACTTTTGGGCCTCCATCATGTAGTCATACCCCCGACACACTATGTCAGACTCAAATAGAAATGTGTCAGGATCTTCTGAAACAAGCCCATGAAAGTTTGGTAAGGTTGCTAATGGAATAGGCTTTTTGGGTGCACCAACTCCTAGATCTCTGATTGGAAACTCAATAGTGGAGATTGTGGGAACCATAAATATCTTCCAATAACTATTGGTTATTTTACTAGGCTCTGTTGGAGATGGCTGAGGCTTCCTTACTGCTTGGATCTGAGTCATTTTAATAGCACTTCCCCGGTCCCTTGGTGATGCAAATACTCCTTTGATCCCTTCTCCTACATCCTGATGACTTGATCCCTCAGCTACAACCTCCTCTCCCTTGCTGGAGTGGTCAAACTCTGTCGAGGTTATGCTTGCGACCTCTTCCCCCTCTATTACTAGCATACGATTTCCTTGGTCAGGTATACTACTAGATGTTTCTTCAATTACTGGAGGGACCTGTTGTGTCGTATCACCAAATAATGTTGTAGACAACACTGGTTGATCTACTAATTGTCCCTTAGACTTCACTCTCTGTGCCCTTGGTCTCACGGCTGTGCGAGAGGATGTTTCTAATTCATCCTTTGCTATAATCTGCTGGATGTAGGTCTTTCTTCCCAAATCTGGTCCTCCCCTCTTTAGGGCTCTCCCTCTGCCCATGTTATTCAGTTCTTTGTTCATACAAGTGTTGGTATGATGGAAGGTCTTGGAATGAACCTACAATGCTTAGTCTCGAAGTAAGGTGTCAAAGGACCATTCCTTCGCCAAAAGGAAAGAACTTACAAAAAGAAAGGCAACTAAAAAAGAGAGAGTCTAAGGTTCAGGGTCTAGAGCAGGGAATCAAAGGACTCCTCCCTCCCGAGGACAAGAACCAGGAACAAACACACACCATGAGAAGACCTAATACTTTCCAAACCTGAAGCAGGACATCAAAAGACTCCTCCCTCCCCAGGGTAAAAGCTAGGGTTTCCCAAAATAAACACACAAAGGTTTGAAAGAAGTAAATCTAACTCAGGGTCTGGAGCAGGGCGTCAAAAGACTCCTCCCTCCCCAGGACAAGATATTGGCCAAAAAAATAAAAGAAAAAATAAAAAAAAGCAGAAAGAACACCTACGCCCAGGACCTGAAGCAAAGTGCAAAAACTTGTTCTCTCCCCAGGACGAGAGATCAACCCTCTGGTTGGTCCGGATCGTTGTCTTGCACCTTGTTAGCTTGCCCGGTAACGACGCTAAAATGTTGGTGTCTAGGTATGAACGAATTATTCACCCTTTTTCCTACATTAATTTATCAATCCAGGTGTGTATTCTTTCAAGGCAACGCACAAGGTATATGCAGGGGCAAGACCACAATCCGTTCTAGCCAAGGGTTCACGATTAAGATTCAAAACATTTATGTGAAACTAGATTAATTACAACTTCGAAAAGAAATCATAAGAATTGAAACACTGTAACAAAAAGCATAACTAATAAATAATACACACAGAAAGACACAACACCTGATCAGAAGAGCGGGCCCAGCTCTCTGATCAGGGTTGTGTTAGTCACAACAAAGATTAAGACAACAAAATAGATGGTGCTTTATAAATCTGAAAAGGGTTATTACAATATCAATGGGGGCATCCCCAGTTACAGAAATAAGCTGTCTTTTATACATGGAGAGGGAGAACAACCTCTTTCCCCAAAACATGGTAACCGTATCCCCAAAAATATACATTATTTGGAACGACACCAGTACCAGATAGACAAGATCAGTGAGATTCTCAAGATGGTTTAGGGATCTGTGACTCCAGCTTCGTAGCCTCCTTATGGCTTATTCATTGCTATGAATAGTGGATCTGTTGCAAGATACTGAAGCCTTGGTTCTTGTTCTCCAGAAGCTGCAGTCAAAAATTCATTTTAGTGCTGTAAATAGGCAAAACTCCACGACTTTATTTCATTAATAAAATATTCCAATAGACAAGGTAGGGGTATTTACCTTACAGGTTTAGCATAGTAAACATAGGTAAATAAGTGCAAAAAGGTCAAAAAGGGTAATGGAAATGCAACAGAAAGATAGCCCGATTTGGTGCCTAACAATAAGAACATCAGAGTTGAATATTTGGGAATAGAAGAAAAATTGGAAGACATCTTTACAAAACCACTTCCATGGGAAGCCCTTGAGTATCTACGCCAGAGACGCAGAGTAATTTCTACTCCAAAATCAATTCTTTTGAATGGTTATCTTATATGTATTAGATCTACATGAGGAAGCACCATAAAGAGGACAATTCAGGTTGGGAGATCAGTTTCAGGAAGATTTGAGTCAAGGGGAGTATCCCCACAGATAGTTCAGTTAGGGGGAATAGCCCCAGATGGAAAGATACATTTTCCATTGATGATAAAGGGGGATATATTTATCAGATGCAAGCTTAGAGAAAGATCACAGAGGCATGGTTTTAAGGGAACTATGGTCATACGGGGATCATGAGTGATATGACTTCATTGTTACATCTGAGTGTTTATATAAATGACAAAGGGGGATATTGTTGATTATTTTGGTTGGTTGTCATTGATGTGAACCCTTGAAAAAAGTTCAATAGCAAATATCAACAGCACAAAGGTTTAGGTAATGGACCCAAGTTTGTTTATGGATAATGGTATGAGTTTTGATATATTTGTAGGTAAGACTATTCCATATGGATAGTACATGTCATGCCATTTTTGGATGTATGTGGAATGCCACATAGCTACTCACGGTTTGAGAGTTATGGCCATGTGAATTTGGAGAACCCTCATGAATCATCTAGAAGCCCCAAAAGGTCAATGTAGTTAAAGTGGTTTAAGAAATTTTAGAAGGTAAATAATAAAGTGAATTGATGAGTGTAATATAAGTCAAAGTGAATACAAAATAAATTATTTAAATAATAAAGTTAATGGATAAATTACTAAGTGGACAAGTGGTTAGAAGTGGGTTAACCCTAAAATAAGGAAAGTCGGTTAAGATGGTTAAAAGGTAAGCCCTTGAGGAAGCTACATGAAAGTATAAATAAGAGGCAAGGATCTCTCATTTTAATCACACTTGAGCATATTTAATATCTATAGGTGACTAAGGCAACCAAATGATATATAAGCCACATTTCAGAGGAAAGGTGAAGTAAAGAAGGTCGAAATTCAAGGGAGGATAAATTCTTTTGATGATGCTTTCTAAGGTATGTTATTTACAGGTCATCTCACAATTTTTGCAATAGCATTTTTTCTAGAATGACTTAGACCATGAAATTGGGAGTTCGTTGAGGAAGCATATCCAAGTAGATTTGATACAAATTTGATCTTGTGGGTCGTTGTATTTTTGGCTTTACACGCTGTGGAAAATAGGGTTTATGGCTACTCCTGAAACTAGTCTAAAACGAGTGTTTCGAGTAAAAACGTCATGACTTCTTCATAACAGATCAAAATTTAGTAAGACCAAATGTATTGGTTAGAGTGCAGTATTTAGTATTTTATGTACAATTTTCATATCCATACAACAAATATCCTGTGCGGGGCATGCTATATAGATTTTCTCTCTAGAAGAAGCCAGAATTAACCAAGGTATGCCATTTTTGCTATAACTATTTTTTTGAGATGTTCCAAGTAGTGAAATATGGGGGAATTGAATAAAAGACACTAAAGAACATTGTGTACCATTTTCATATATGTATTCATGACAGGTACATAGTTATGGTTATTGCAAGTTAGGGTTTTTGACTAATCCAAAATTAGTCATGTGGGACTAAAGTAAATCTTGATGAAAATGCTAGTCTCTTGTTGTTGAAGTTAAGTAAGGTTTTAAGGTATGTGATCATATACACCAGGTCTATTACAGAGTTAAAAATCAGATTTGGATGATGGAATTGATGAGGGATTTTGGTTGAGGTACATGTTGGGTACATGGTTGAGACAAGTAGTTGATGAGTTGGCACATACATGAGGTGTATAGTTGATGATGTTGGTACATCTTGATGATTCATATTTTATGTGTATTTGATGAATTTTTGGTACATATTTGGTGGATGTTTGATGCACTCATTGATGGTACAGGTTGAGGTACAAGTTCGTGCATGGTTGATGCACTCATTGATGGTACAGGTTGAGGTACAAGTTCGTGCATGGTTGATGCACTTGTTTATGGTATAGACTGGTTACAGGTTATTCAAGCTGCAGGTTGATGCATGGTTGATGCACTTATTTATGGTACAATTTTATTACAGGTTGAGGTATAGGTTGATGCATGGTTTAGGTTATTGGTATAGGTTGTTTGGTGCAGGTTGATTGGTACATGTTTACAACAGTATATCTCACAGTGGTTCCATCATTCTACTTATATTTAAGGGCGATTGGATGGGGAAAGGACATGTGGTTGTAGCCACCTTCCAGTTGTAAATGGAGAACATAGGGGGTTGTGGCATCCTTCTGGTTGTAGCCAGAGAATTGGGGAGTTGGAGCATCCCTCAGGTTGTAGCCTAAGAAACTAGGGGGTTGGAGCCTCCGTCCAGTTACAACTAGAAAACAAAGGAAGTTGGTGCTTCCAATGAATATAATTCTTCAAGACATATAAGAAAAAGTATTTTGTTGTTTTCTCCTCCTTTGGGTTTCCACGTAAAAAAACTGGTGTACTGTTTATATGTATGATTACTCATTTTTTCATTGTTTATTTACTCTGCAATTATTGGATGATAATACTAAATTGATATAACACTTTCATTTTATGGTGAAAAGAGATTAAATTACTCTATTCATGATTCAACCCCCCTCTCAGTAAATCAAACAAATGTAGCATACTTGTTTTGGTATATTATTAGAAGAAAATATTGATCTTTGTGATGATTATGAGTTTTTTTTTTATACTTGGTTGATGCACATGTTTGAGAGTTGTCTTGGTGATTGATCTTGGTGAGTAGATTTGATTTGGTTAATAATATTGATGAGACAATTTGTTTTGATAGGTTGTTTGGACAACTTGTTGTGATAAGTAATTTGTACAGGTTTCGTGCATGGTTGATGCACTTATTTATGGTACAACTTGAGGTACAGGTTGGTGCATTGTTGATGCACTTGTTTATGGTACAAGTTGATTACAGGTTGTTTGGTACAGTTTGGTGCATGGTTAATGAACTTGTTTATGGTACAGTTTGATTACAGGTTGAGGTATAGGTTGACGTATAGTTGATGCATGGTTCAAGTTATTAGTACAGGTTGTTTGTTGTAGGTTGATTGCCACAAGTTTGCAGCAGTATATCTCACAGTGATATTGTGGCATTGGTTCCATCATTCTACTTATACATCAGGGTGTTTGCATGGGGCAAGGATAGGTGGTTGTAGCCACCTTCTGGTTGTAGACGAATAACATAGGGGGTTGTATCCTCCTTCTAGTTGTAGCCAGAAAATTGGAGAGTTGGAGCTTCCCTCAGGTTGTAGCCTGAGAAGATAGGGGATTGGAGCCTCCTTCCAGTTACAGCTAAAAAACAAAGGAAGTTGGTGCTTCCACTGAATGTAATTTTTAAATACATATAAGAAAAATAATTATGTGGTTTTCTCTCACTTTGGGTTTCCACATAAAACCATAGGTGTACTATGTATGTGTATGATTGCTCATTTGTTCATTGTTTATTTACTCTGAAACTATTGGATGATAATTATACATTGATATAACAGTTGCATTTTGTGGTTAAAAAGGATTAAATTTCTCTATTAGTGATTCACCCCCCCCTCTTAGTAATCCAACAATTGGTTTCAGAGAAGATTCCTTCAGGAAACAGTTTAACCACTAGAAGGAGATCATGTGTTATTATGAGAATGGAGTACCAATGTTTAATGGTCAGAATGGTTTAAAGTATGTGATGTGGAGTAGAAGGAAGAAAGTATTTTTAGAGGAACATGGGAATTATATTTGGCTATCAGTTGTTACAGGATATGATAGTTCAAAAGAGCCAAAGACTATAGCCAAGAAGGAATTGAAGAAGAATAACAAAATAGCAATGGATTTCATCTAGGAAGGATTGCCTAATCCAGTAAGAGAAAAGGTTGGTAAATATTCATCAGCCAAAGAACTTTGGTATAAGTTACATGACATATATTATTCACCCATTGCATATTTAGAAAATGCCAAAGAATATGCATATACAGATCAAGAAGAAGTATGTTCACCACATCAAACAGATTCAAAATATGAAGAGTACACAATCACTAGAGGTATTCTTTTTTCTTTAATTGTGAAAAATTTGGACATCTTGAAATACAATGCCATGAAGGAAATGAGAGAGAAAAACTAATTGAAAAGGAAGACAATTATGAAGAATAATTGAGTAGTGTGTTAGATGAACTAAGAGAAGAAAATAAGTCACTCAAGAAAGAACTAATGAAAAAAAGGGAAAGTATTCACATTTTTGAATAATCCCAACAGGTCATCGAGAACTTAAGGAATCAGCTAGAAGAAGCCAGAAATATCGAAGAAAATATTGAATATAAAAAGAAGTATTTGGAAGACAACATAGCAGCACAAAAGGAAGAAGCATAAATGAGAGAGAAGATACTGATAGATCATCTTAACAAAAGAAATAACGAACTAAACCAGCTTGACGCAAAGTTTGGTCAAGAAGAGAAAGGACTTGAAGAGGAAATAATCACATTAAAAATTCAACTTGGAGAAGTGAAAAGAATAGAAGAAGTCATGAAGTCTCAAATAATGAAGAAACAAGAAAAGGTTGAGAAGCTTGAAGAAGAAGTTGTCACATTAATAAGTAAAATTTCCAAGCTCAACAAGAATGTTGAAGAGATAGAAACATACACATCAGTTATAGAGAATGAAGAAAAGCAATGTAGGTTGCTAGAAAAGAAGAATGAAGAAAATAGAAAGAGTTATGTAGAAGTACTCAAAGGAAAGAATCACGGTCAACCAGAATCTAAGAAAACTATTAAAGATACATATTCAAGAATACCATTCATGTTCAAGACACAATGAAAATTCAATCATGATCATGATCATCCAAGACATAAATTCAGAAGGAATACACCACAAAGAATATCATTCACTCCCAGGGAAATTTTTTTTTATGGTCATTGCTTTTATTGTACTAATTTTGTACATAAGGTTGCAGATTGCAGAGATTCTAAAATAAATGTTCAAGCAAGAAGTGTCTAGGTGGCCCCACGTAACATTAAATGTTACAAATGTCATAACTATGGAAACATAGCTAGTGATTGTAGAAGGATGATAGATAATTCCATGAAAGAGAATACCTATATCATATATAAGAAAGTATGGATAAGAATACATGAAGAACAGGTGAACAAGGACCAAGTACCAGAGATCGCAAGATTGGCAATAAAACGAGATGAATAAAATTATACAGAGAAAAAAAAAGATGCCAGATACATAAAGGTTTGGAAAATAATTGAAAGAAAAGAAGGGCAGGTAAATAAGGAACAGGTTCAAGAGATTGTACTTTCAAGAATTGTAGTGAAATATGAATCCACAAATAGAAAGAAATAATTCATAGCTCAGAGAGATGATTAATCTACCAATGAAGATGATGATGAATACACGTCAGAAAAGGAATTGTTCTGAGCCATTCATCTTATAGACTCCCAGGTAATATGAATATTAGACAAGGGGAGTATATGTGATAGTTTTGATACACCAAAGAACCATCCTTCGAGAATCTTGCAGAGTTTGAGAAGACAGATCCAAAGTAGTTAGTTAGTAGAAGTATGGTTTGATAGATTAATCAATACTTCATGATAATATAGTGATAAATGGGTCAACATTATGGACAATTGTTTATGCATACCCCCCTTCTCTCCTAAGGGCTGCGTGACCTCCCGGTCTAGGATCGATCAAGAAACTGAGTCAGATCGACTCTTTAGGTCTCTGCTAGACCCCAAACCCACTTACATGGGTCCTTTTTCCCATGGCACTGGTCGTATGAGACCTGCGACCCCTCTCTTGAGTGTTGTTCCAACCTCAATGCCAAACATGCACTAGCTCTTCTCTGGATAAGCCCTTTCCTTTCACAACTATGACCACTCGCCTAATCAAAAGGCACGCCGTGATTTTGCTTGTCGATTCTTTGTAGGTGAGTCACCTTGATTCTCTTAGCCTCCAAAATCCTGAGCTCTGAGTTAGAGCCTAGATTGAGGTAGCTTCTCCCTCAACCTTCATCAATGTGACCCCTCACTATGGCCTAGGGACAATCTTCCGAGCACTTTGATATTTCACACTTTACGTCTCCCAAAATCTTTCATGATCATCCTTTCAATACCCAAAGTTCCAAACTCTGAGCTCCTCTTGCGTCAGATTGATGACCAACAATCCCCTTGATCCGATGGTCCTATTTCCCCCTTCGCGTATCGGGACTTCACGTTTTGCGATGTTGGAGGATAGTTGAACTCCCTTCTCCCTATATGAGAGCTTGCGATGACTACGATGCTATATAGATGTTCCTCGTTTCACATGATCTGACACTCCAGATTATTTCTTCACGAATCAGAATTTCACTACTCACGACTTCTGAGAGAGCAACTTCGTTCACACTCCCGACACCCGAAATGTAAATATTACTTCCCTCGAAATGAATCAATGGTCCATATCTCTACTCGTTCCAACGGTTGAGATCAAATTGTGAACTGGGACATTGCGAGTTCTCATGATTATACCCTTTGACCTTTCCCTCCTGTGAGTCAGCAAAATGATGATCTCTTACCACGTGTCCCCTTTCGAAGGATGGTCCTGATGATTTCGGGACTTTGCGTTTCATGATATCCACTTTCCTGTGCAAATCGAATAGGGTTAAACCTTGTGCACATTCTCTGGATCCAATGAATTTTGGTTCACACGCTCCCAGATACTATGGATGAGATATGCTTCCTCTTCCATTCTCTCCTATGTGTCTTGATGTGAGATTCAATGATCGATATTTCCTCCTTTGTAGATGATCTAATAGTTTTTGTCGCTCCTCCTCCTGAGCTTTCAATTCCTCCCTGACTTGGAAGATTTTAAATGTATCAAAGGCCTCGACCTTTGGTCATTCTCCTATGAGCCCAATGAATTTGGGTCTCATCTACGTTATGGAAATGATATCCCTCCTAAGATTTGAAAATATAATTTATCCTCGGCCCTGGCGCACACTTGCGCTCTGCATGAAAACTTGCACTTCTTCTCCCCAATCTTTCAAATTGCTCAGTCTCTAAGGGACTTGGCCATTATGCATCTTCCTTAGAATACTTCTGGTGCCTTCCTGATACACTTTGTGCTCGACCTTATGAGCTTTTGAAAATGAGACAAGTTCTCTATGCACGCACTCCTTGTGCTCTGACTAGCCTTCAGATGGCAATCTTTCAACACTTCATCTGAGTGTTGGCCTGGTGCCCTCCTTGCACAGGTCTTCCTCTAGAGTATTCAATGAATTTGCTCCTCCTTGAGCTTCAACTGCTCAGACCTCAAAGGTCTTTGTCCCTTCCACTCCTCGAAGGGATATAAGTGTCATCTTGGCAACTTCTACTCAAGCATCCCTTGCTGAGATGACAGAGTACTTAGTAACTCTATGAGTGTCTTCTCATTAACACTTCTCTTATTTATGAACTCGATATAGAGTTATCCTTATGCATTCCTTTCACTTTCTCGATGCCCACCTGACAGAGCTCTACAAAACCTTCAGTAATTTTGTCTCTTTGTGCCTTCTCTACATAGTCTTACCTCCAAGGTGTTCAAAAACCTTGAGGCTCCTCTTTGAATTTGTGATCACTCTGATGCATCAGCCTAGCACATTCTTCCCTGACTCCGTAGAGTTCAGATACGCACTCCTTGCGCTGGCTACATAACTTCCAATTTTTTGTTGTGCACTCCTTGCACGGCCTAAATAACCCAGAATGATACAATCAAACTCAAAAAAATATAGAGAAATCTATCTTCCTACTGTAAATGAAACTTATCATACATATACAACATTCATTCATGAAATACATAAACACTTGAGAAACCATATGCAGGAAAAATTGCTTTTCTATTATCTCTGTGTGTCTATACAGATGTTTACAAAAACTGGACTGCAATAGAGTCCCAATTCTCTCTTGCTCTCCTATTTTACCTCATATTCAACAATACTACCCTTGCTGCCTCATTGGGCATACAATGTATCTATCCCTACCAGAGCATTTCTTCTTTGAATCTTTATCTGATTTTTAAAAACCAAACCCTAACCTCTACCTACTTTCGATTAGATTCAATATTAGGAGTGTGACTCCCAGGTCACGCGTGATCATTCAATCTCCACGCGCATTATATTTTCTTGTTTTCAGTTAGCTTCAAAAACATTTTCTGCAACTTCCTGTGATTTTGATTTGAATTGATTCCAAGGTGCTGAGTTGTATTACCACATATGCTTGCTGACGATGCTCCTGCATCATACTCCCTTGCTGGAAAAATCATGAGCTCCTTCTCATGGCTCCATCTGCCATGTTTTTGAGATCCTCCAGGGTCCCATACTTTCTCTTGGAGATGTTCCTTTTCTCCTTTTCCTTGTTGTTTCTTTTGTTGTTGTGGCTACTTCTCTATTGCTATGGTAGGTTCTCCTTTGTTTAGCCTCCTCCTACTGATGGTTTCTTGTGTTGACCCTAACATTAGCCTTATGATTTCTTCTATCACCTTGTCTAGTTGCTCAATTGGATGTTCCTTGTTTTTCAGACTACTCTGTTGCACTTCCTCCTTGTCAATGGGTAGATCAGCCTCATCTCCCTTGATGTCTTCATCTCTTGTGGCCTTAGCTTTCCACCCTCCTACAGACTCAAGTTATACAGCCTCATCACTTAGTTTCTTCCCAACTTCTTCCTCTGATAAATTTGCTTCTCCTAGTTCTCCTTGTGTTGGTTCAACTCCAAATTCCTCCATCTTCTCCCCAAGTCGGTATGCTCCTCTACCTGCCTCCATTTTGATCTGTTGGATGTGCAAGCTTTGTACTATCACCCTTCTTTCTAACTTTTCCAATTTCTCATACAACTCTTCAAAGTTCATGATGTCTGCTTCCTCTTCTTCTGCAGGCTCCAATACTACAGTCACCTCCCGTTCATCTTCCTGGATGAAATTTTTGAGCCATTCCTCTGAATGATCTTCTCCTTCGACTGGGGTAGACATCAATGTCTACTCCATTTCTTCTTCCTCTATGACAATCACTGTTGTTTTTCCTTCTCCTATTGCTGCACTTTCAACACTTATGCTAGCCTTTGCTTGGCTTCTTGGAAGGAGTAATTTGATTCCTCCAATGACCAGAAAAATCCTATGATCCTCCTCCTTTGTGATTGAAGTATTTAAATTTTCATAACATTCATTCACATTGTTTAAAACTCCACATGAGTGTTCATATATCAGCACTCCTTGCTGATCTGAAATCACCTCTGATATCCTGAAACCTTTAGACAGTTTCACCTCCTTTCCCTTGCCCACCTAGAAACTTGAAAGTTCACTTTTTCCCTCCCGGTAGTTTATGAGATCCCCTGATCCCATCTCATCGTCCACCTAGAAATATGAATTTCCACTGATGTCCCCCTAAAATTCGAAGAGATCCTCACTTGATATCATATCATTGCCCACTTGTCGATTTCGAAATTCATCTCTTCCCTCCTAATAGTTTATGAGACCTGTAACTGATCTCTTCTCCTCATCATCACTGAGATTCCTCCTAGTCTCTGGTTCACATATGTGAATCACTTTCTCCTCTATGTCACTGAGGTTTTCAACATGCCTCATCCACCTCCTTTCTACCTGTTGTTGTTTTCTGGCCAACAATTTCTAGACAGGCCACTTTTCTTTCCTATTCAATGGCCATTCATATGTCCAGTGTATCTTTGTCTCCTGCTACATCTTCAATGTCAGTTGTTCCATTATTTCTCTTATCTGAATGAGCTCCTTGTCAATTTATTCTTTACTTTTCTTCTAGTGGTATCCTCTTTGACCATGCTCATGGCCTTCAATAGCCATCTTTTTTGTCTTCATCCCTCCTAGCTATCTATTATTTGTTGCACATTTTGCAAAAATATTTACAGAGCATCAGTACTCTATCTTCCTTAAACTATTGTCCAAAAGTGAACTTCATATTCAAATACCATTCGATGTCATTAGATTTTCTCCTTTCATATCCTTCTTGTCTATTGTCTACAATTAAAATTAATTCTTCTCCTCTTTCTCTTTCGTGTGAAATCTACAGATGAAAATCATCTTTGATACGACTTGATGAAGACCCCGCTTCTCTCCTAAGGGCTCTGCGACCTCCCGGTCTAGGACCGATCCAGAAACTGAGTCGAATTGACTCTTTAGGTCTCTTCTAGACCCCAAACCCACTTACACAGGTCCTTTTTCCTGTGACATGGGTCGTATGAGACCCTCGGGCCCTCCCCTGAGCGTTGTTCCAACCTCAACACCAAACGGGCACTAGCTCTTCTCTAGCTAAGACCTTTCCTTTACGTGACCACGGATATGAACACTCGCCTAATAAAAAGGCACGTCATGACTTCGAATGTCGGAGCTTTGTAGGTGAGTCACCTTGTTTCTCTCGACCTCCAAAATATTGAGCTCTAAGTTAGTGCCTAGCTTGTGCTAGCTCCTCCCTCAACCTTCACCAATGTGACCCCTCTCTATGACCTAAGTCCAACCTTTTGCGAATTTCGGGATTTCACACTTTGTGTCTCCCAAAGTCTTGCTTTCTCATCCTTCTGATACCCAAAGTTCTGAACTGTGCTTGCATGATATCGACAGCCCACGATCCCCATGATCCAATGATCCTGTTTCCCCCTTCCTGTATCAATACTTCATGTTTCGTGATGTTGGAGGATCATTCACCTCCCTTCTCCTAATATGTGAACTCGCAATGACCACGATGCCAGATTGATGGTCCTCGTTTCCCGTGATCCGAAGCTCCAGATTCTTTCTTCACGAATCAATATTTTCTAACTCACGACTTCTGAGAGAGCAACTTCCTTCACACTCTCAACTCCCGAAATGTCGATATTCCTTCCCTCAAAATGAATCAATGGTCTAGATCTCTACTCGGTCCAATGGCTGAGATCAAATTGTGAACTCAGACTTTGCAATTTCTCATGATTCTACCCTTTGACCTTTCCCTCCTACGAGTCAATGAAATGTTGATCTCTTACCACATGTCCCCTTTCAATGCATGGTCCCGATGATTTTGAGACTTCATGTTTTGCGATATCCAGTTTCCTGTGCAACTCCAATAGGGTTAAACCGTGTGCACATTCCCTAGATCCAACGGATATTTGTTCATGCACTCCTAGATCCTACGATTGAGATCTTCTTCCTCTTGCACGCTCTCCTGTGTGTCTGCACATGAGATTCAACGGTCCATATTTCCTCCTTTGCAGTTGATCTAATGGATGTTGTTGCTCCTCCTGAGATTGCATTTTCTCCCTGACTTTGAAGATTTTCAATGTATCAAAGGCCTCAACCTTTGGTCTTTCTCGTATGAGCCCAATGAATTTGGGCCTCATTTGCATTATGGAAATGTTATCCCTCCTGAGCTTTGGTCATATAATTTATCCTTGGCCCTAGCGCACACTTTCGCTCTACATGAAAAATTTCACTACTTCTCCATGAGCTTTCATCTTTCTCAGTCTCTAAGGGAGTCAGCCCTTCTAAATATTCCTTAGAAGACTTCTGGTGCCTTCCTAATACACTCTAAGCTTAAACTTCTAAGCTTTCGAACTTGAGACAAGTTATCTCTGTGTGCACTCCTTATGCTCTGACTAGCCTTAAGATGGTAGTCTTTCAACACTTCATCCAAGTGTTGGCCTAGTGCACTCCTTGCACAGGTCTTCCTCTAGAGTATTCAGTGACTTTATTCCTCCTTGAGCTTCATCTGCTTGGACTTCAAAGGTCTCTGTCCCTTCCACTGCTTGAAGGGATATAAATGTCCTCTTGGCAACTTCTTCTCAAGCACCCCTTTCTAAGCTGACATAGTACTCAATAACTCTATGAGTTTCTTCTCCTTATCACTTCTCTTATCTCTAAACTCTATAAAGAGTTCTCCTTATGCACTCCTTGTACTTGCTCGATACCCTCCTGGAATACCTCTACATAACCTTTAGTAATTTTTTCTCTCTGTGCCTTCTATGAACCATATTACCTCCAAGGTGTTCAACAACATTGAGGCTCCTCTTTGAATTCGTGATCACTCTAATGCATCCTTC
The DNA here is from genome assembly GCA_032191745.1 of Picea mariana. NCBI lineage: Eukaryota > Viridiplantae > Streptophyta > Pinopsida > Pinales > Pinaceae > Picea > Picea mariana. Next base: position 18,849 of record JASDQU010752214.1, read on the forward strand.
TATCACATTCTTCCTTGAATTCATAGATTTCAGATGCGCACTCCTTGCGCTGGCTACAAAACTTCCAATGTTATGTTGTGCACTCCTTGCATGACCTAAAGAACCCATAATGATACTATCAAACTCAAAGAAATATAGATAAATCTATCTTCCTACTGTAAATGAAACTTATCATACATCTACAACATTCGTTCATGAAATACATAAAACATGAGAAACCATATGCAAGAAAAAATATTTTTTCTATTATCTTTGTGTGTCTATACAGATGTTTACAAACACTAGACTGCAACAGAGTTCCAGTTCTCTCTTTCTCTCCTATTATACCTCCTATTCAACAATACTACCCTCGCTGCTTCATTGGGTGTACAATGTATCTATGCCTACCAAAGATTTTGTTCTCTGACTACTTGTCTATTTTTATAAACCAAAACCTAACCTCTACCTAATTTCGATTACACTCAAGATTAGGCATGCAACTCCCAGGTCACGCATGATCATTCTATCTCCACGCGCATGATCGTTTCTGGTTTTCAGTTAGCTTGAAAAAGATTCACTGCAACTGCCTGTGATTGAGATTTCGAATTGATTGCCAGGTGTTGAATTGTCTTGCCATGTATGCTTGTTGATGATGCTCCTGCATTAGTTGTGCAAGTAGAGTCTTGGATAGTATGTAAAAATATGGATTCATAAAAACACTTAGCAGGTTTGTATAGATATATGACAATGGACGAGAGCATGTATTCGTAGATTGGTTTAGAGAGTGGTTCAGATACAAAGGAATATTATCATAATGGATGATAATTACAAGGGAAATGGCTTGAATAATGATAATGGATTCAAAACTGACAGTTTTTTTTTTGGACACATGCAATGCATACAATAGTTCACATTCAAAACAAACTAATGTTCAGAAACAACAATGACAAAACTCCCTACAAACTATGGAAAGGAAGCACAGACAACAACCTCTACATCAAGAAATTTGCAAATTATATTCAAAATGAATTTTAAATGTCATTACTTGGAGAACTATCCTTCTTTCTCGGTCTTCAGATATGTCAAAGAAACCAAGGAATTTTTATTTCTCAAACTAAGTATATCAGAGAAATGCTAAACAGGTTTGAAATGGAATATTGCAAACTAGTTACCACTTCTATGCAAACTAGTTGCAAGTTGAGAAAATATGATGATTCAAAGTATAGATACCAGAGGAAATACATGTCAATGATTGGTATCTTACTATATGTGACAAAATCCATACTAGATATAATGCAGTAAGTTGGACAGGTGGCACGATTTCAAGCAAAACCAAAGGAATCACATGTATTAGTAGTGAAGATGATTTTCATATATATGAAAGGAACAAAAGAGTTTGGGTTATGGTATCGAAAAGGAAAAGATATATCACTTATTTACTACACAGATGCAGATTGGGAAGGTTGCATTGATGAACAATGAAGCACTAGTTGAGAAACATTCTACTTGGGTGAGTGTTTAGTATCATGGCTAAGCAAGAAACAATCATCAGTATTCTTAGCTACAACTCAGGCATAGTATATTTCATCAACAACATGTTGTACATAGGTCATATGGATGAAACAAATTCTGACAGATATACAGGTTGAGTATGATGAGCCCATTCCAACTTATTGTGATAATACAAGCCCCATTAGTATCTCAAATAACCCGGTGCTTCACTCCAAGATGAAGCACGTTCCAATCAAGTATAAATCTCTATGAGAATAGGTTTCAGAGAAGAACATCAGAGTTGAATATGTGGGCACAAAATAACAAGTGGCAGACATACTTACAAAACTGCTTCCAAAAGAATCCTTTGAGTATCTTCACGATATACTCAGAGTAATTTCTACTCCAAAATGAATTCTTTTGAATGCTTATATTACATGTCTTATATTTACACAAGGAAGCACCATAAAGAGGATAGTTCAAGTTGGGAGATCAGTTTCAGGAAGATTTCAGTCAGGGGAAGTATCCTCAAGGATATTTTAGCTAGGGGAAGTAGTCCCAGATGAAAATATACATTTTCCATTGATGACAAAGAGGGAGATATTTATCATATGCAAAGGTAAATGTTGGAGTAAGAGAATAGAGGCATGGTTCTGGTGGGAGCGATGGGCACACGAGGAGCATGAGTGATATGACTTCAATATTGCATCAGAGTGTTTCCATCAATTCCAAAGGGGGATATTGTTGTTTATTTGGGTTGGTTGTCATTGATGTCAAACCTTGAAGAAAGTCGGGTAGTGAATTACGCTAGCACAAATGTTTGCGTAATGGACCCAAATTTGTTTATTGGATAATGGTATGAGTTTTGATATATTTGTAGATAATAATATTCTAGATGGATAGTGCATGTCATTCCATTTCAGGTGGTATGTGAAACATCACATAACTCCTCACAATTAGAGAGTTATGGCCATGTGAAGCTGGAGAACACACATGAGTCATCTAGAAGCCCCAAAAGGCCAAAGTAGTCAAAGTGTTTCAAAATAATAAATTATTTAAATAATAAAGCGAAGTGATGAGTGTACGATAATTCAAAGTGGATACAAAATAAATTATTTAAATAATAAAGTTAATGGATAAATTACTAAGTGGACAAGTGGTTAGAAGTGGGTTAACACTAAAATAATGAAAGTGGGTTAAGATGGTTAAAAGGTAACCCCTTGAAGAAACTGCATGAAAGTATAAATACGAGGCAAGGCTCTCTAATTTTAATCACACTTGAGCATATTGAATATATAAAAGTTACTGAGGTAACCAAAGGATCTCTAAGCTAAATTTCAGAGGGAAGGTGAAGTAAAGAAGGCCGAAATTCAAGGGAGGATAAATTCTTTTGATGATGTTTTCTAAGTTATGTTATTTACAACTCATCTCACCATTTTCGCAATAAAATGTTTTCTAGAATGATTCAAACTGTGAAATTGGGAGGCCATTTCGGAAACATATCCAAGTAAGTGTGATACAAATTTCAGCTTTTGGGTCATTATATTTTTGGTTTTACAGCCTATGAAAAGTAGGGTTTGTGGCTAGTAGTGAAACCAGTCTAAAACAAGTGTTTCGGGTAAAAACGTCATAATTTCTTCATAACAGATCCAAATTTAATAAGACCAAATGTATTCGTTAGAGTACCATATTTAGTATTCTGTGTACAAATTGCATATCCATACAAAAAATATTGTGTTCGGGGCACGCTCTACAATTTCCCTCTCTAGAATAAGCCAGAATTCAACAAGGTATGCCATTTTTGCTATAAATACTTTTCTGAGAGGTTTCAAGTAGTGAAATCTGGAGGAATTGCATAAAATACAGTGAAGAACAATGTGTACCATTTTCAAATATTTATTCATTACAATTACATAGTTATGATTATTGAAAGTTAGAGTTTTTGCCTTATCCAAAATTAGTCATGTGAGACTAAAGTAAAGTTTGATGAAAATGCTAGTCTCTTGTCTTAAAGTTAAGGAAAGTTTGTAGGTATATGATCATATACACCAGGTATATTACAAATTTACAAATCATATTTGGATGATGAACTTGATGAGGGATTTTGGTTGAGGTACATGTTGCATACGTGGTTGAGACAAGTAGTTGATGAGTTGGCACATACATGAGGTGTATAGTTGATGATGTTGGTACATATTCATGAGTAATAGTTTATGTGTATTTGATATATGATTGGTACATACTTGGTACATGGTTGGAGGCACTTTTTAGTAGTATTGTTGACACATGGTTTATGGATGACGTAGCATACTTGTTTTGGTATATTATTACAAGAACATATTGATATTGTTGATGATTATGAGTTTTTGTGTTATGCTTGGTTGATGCACATATTTAATATTTGTCTTGGTGATTGATCTTGGTGAGTTGATCTGATTTGGTTTATTATATTAATGTGACATGTTTTTTCAATAGGAATTTTGGACAGGTTGTTATGATAGGTTATTTGTACAGGTTTGGTGCATGGTTGATGCACTTGTTCATGGAATAGGTTGAGGTACAGGTTGGTGCATGGTTGATGCACCTATTTATGTTACATGTATATTACAGGTTTTTTGGTATAGGTTGGTTCATGGTTGATGCACTTGTTTATGGTATAGGTTGATTTCAGGTTGAGGTACAGGTTCATGCATGGTTGATACATGGTTTAGGTTCTTGGTATAGGTTGTTTGGTGCAGTTTGATTGCTATAGGTTTACATAATTATATCTCACAGTGATAGTGTGGTAGTGGTTCCATCATTCTACTTATGCATTAGGGATTTTGGACGGGGCAAGGGTAGGTGGTTGTAGCTGAAGAACAAAGNGTTGGTGCTTCCAATGAATGTAATTCTTAAATACATATAAGAAAAATCATTCTGTGGTTTTCTCTCGCTTTGGGTTTCCATGTAAAAACATTGGTGTACTGTGTATGTGTATGATTTATCATTTGTTTATTGTTTATTTAATCTACAATTATTGGATTCTAATGATACATTGATATGACACTTGCATTTTGTGGTTAAAAATCAGTAAAGTTCTCTACTACCGATTCACCCCCCCTCTCAGTAATCCAACAACCTTCTTATACAACACATAGATTTCCAAATACAATATTATTCCAAATGAAAATGTCTCCTTGGTATATATAAGAGACTATGAGGTATAATTACAACTAATGGACCGAAGATGTCATAAATAAAATAACATTACTAATGTAATATGCCCCAATTAAGGGGTAATGTGCCACTATTTAGGGCTTAAAAATTAGTCAATTTGCAATAGTCGGGAGATGTCAAGGAACACATAGCTTTTCCAAAACAAAAAAGATAAAGTTGGTATTGTAATTTAAAGTAAACAAAATTTCCTGGATCAAGATTTCACAAAAATGATCTTGAAGACATGGTCAGTGATCCTAAAGAAAAAGACAAATGAATCAAATGTTGAAAGATTTAGAAATTGGTTGAACCTCTTGTTTGAAGGGGATGTTGGAGGAGCATCAATTTTTAGGTTGTTAGAAACTTCTAGGCTCATGTGATTAGTTGTTAACAATGGATGATTTTTATGATGCCTTTTTAAAAATGGCCAACAAAACCCTTGAGTCTAAACGATTTTACATTTAAATTGTACGGTGTTTCATGGGATCTCATGGGACCTCATTATGGAAAGATGTTAGGAATTTTTCTTTGGTCTAGTTTTCGTGAAATTTATTGAACATTGTTTTCTTAATTCTAATTGAGGCATAAGAAACAACTGATGCCCTTTGACCCTGATCATCCTGCCACAATATAAGAACCATGATGTATTAAAATGTGTCCTTAACTTATAATATGTGTGAAAACATATTACATTAAACAATAATCATAAAATATACGAGTCATTTCTTACAAGTTGGCTAAAATAGTATATGTATTACCCCCATAATAGAAACATTTGTATCTTCTGGATTCAAATTTTAATCAATCAATAACTTTTCCCATGCAACTATTGATTTTATTGCACACGGGAATACATGGCTTCCTTCATGCCCCTCAAATACATAATTGGATTGCTTATTTGTTGTCATGGGTCGTTTACTGTTTATAATCCATGCAATATTCCCCATTGGTTTTTTCCTTCTATCAATACACATAGATTCTCTTTTATTTTGATAATTGTCTTTTAGTTGTATATAATTTGCATCCAAGCCATATCTTCACATAGTTTTTGTATATTGGACTAGCCCTATCCAATGTTTGGAGATGTAACAAGGTCCCAAATGCTCAATTAATTTAGCTAACTCATAATAACAAACATTCATTCCATCTATGGAAAATATCCCCAAACCATGTAATGACGATAGAGAAATGTAGTATATCCTTTAGTTGACAAAAACATCAGTGTTTATTTGAGGAATATCCTTGGGTATGCATCATTTCACTAGATGTGTGTATCTCAAGGGAACCTCGATGTCGTCTATTCTCTCATTGTCATAATAACATAATCTCCCTTTAGCAATAAAAAATTCCATGTGTATATGGAATTTTCTTATGATCTTCTCACCTCTAGTTTATCTTTTCCTATTGGACCTACTATATGTCTCACTTTCTGCTATTTTACCCAAACTTGCCTCACTCAAAGAAGATAGATCTAACAAAAACTATTTTCTTGTACGTCCTATAACACTCCATCAAATGAGATAAATAATTAGAGAGTGTCATAAGGATTTCTATTAAACATATTGAGGAAATGACAAGAACATAATAGTACAAGTGACTTTTGTTGTTACAATAAAATTTTCAACCCATTGATTTTTTTGCAAACTTAAGGATAAAACATTACAAGTGAGTTCATGCTGCATGGACTCGCATAGAACATAATTTTAAGAGAATGGAGGAAGGGATTTATTTTACAATCCAACATATTCTATAAAGAACTAGATATTTCTAGAATAATGAGTTGAAACTAGAAAGAAGACAACATTTGCATTTGACCTTAAAAAATATATTTTCTTAAAGATATTATTGAGTCTCACTTGCATTACATCACCATACCAACTTTCACAGGCATTATTTACTTGGATATGCATCATAAAAATGATAAAAATATTTAATCTGAGTGATAAAACTGTCAATTGGAAAAATAAACAAAAATACTTTTTTTGTTATATTCAAGATAATAATTTGTGTATATTCAAGCCTTACTCCCTTTGGATATTTTTTTCTACCTTTTCATTGAGGTAGGACATGTAGAGGATCTTCCCTCTTCCATTCACCAAGCTTTGAGATAATCTTGATAGTACTTGGAAAGGATTCCTAGAGGACTAATCCCCGAATCCACTCTTGAAGAAGCCTATTATCTCTAGCCAATGCTTGAGAGGAAATCCTTTTAGGTATATTTCAACATTGGCTCATATTGAAACCATAAACTTCAACTAGAAATTATGTAGTGACCCCATAGTCCTTTTCTAGACACTGGTCTATCCTTCCCTTCAACCAAAAAACCAAAAAAAAAAACCTTTATATTGCTTTTGTTTGCCGTCTATGGTTTAAATGTTTGATCTTATATTGGATTGCTATATCTAGGTTATTTTCTTTGATGCATCTCATTAAACTTGGATCTCTATTGTGCAAACTAGCCTTTATTTGATATATCATTTGAAGTTGGCATAAATTGGGTTATTGATCATATCCCTAATATGTGTGGGAGATTATCTCACAGTTATGAGGGTGTACTAATTCTTGGAGGTTTTATTGATGTTTTTGAGAGCACATTGTATATTGCTCATGGTTTTTCTTGAGCACATGGTATTTGCATGTGGTTTTTTCTAAGCACATTGTATTCCACTCATGGTTTTGGGAGGTTCCTTATATATATAAGGATGGATCCTCTCTCATTTGTATTTTTTGGAACTCAATTGGAAGAGATAGCTTGTCTTACAAAGCTTTGAGTTAGTATTGTTTATTATCTTAATCTGAATTAATCAATGGATCTACAGCCTTACATTAGGCCTCCCGGGTGCACATGTATTGGGCGATGAAGTGCTTAAAAGCACGAGTATTCAACTAGATCACGACCATGCTTGACTGTACGAAGAGGCAGCTCACAAAGTGTCCAAAAACTTTGGGTTTGGTACCATTTTTTTCTCTTTCTTCTTTGAGAGCGTACCCAGCCTTAGTCCATGAGAGATAGTGCAGGGGTATGTGGCCTCTTTCCTAATAGTGTGTAGATGGGAAGCATTGTTGCCACAATAGGGGGAAAGAAGGACCATAAATGCCTTTGATGATGCATTTTTTGACTAGTAGGAAAGGCATATTCCAGCGATAGAGGACTACCCCCACTGGAATCAACTTTTCCAAGGATCTAGACATGCCCATACCTCCTGGAGAGGAGAGAGGAGAGATGGGTACGCGTGTTTTTAAAGTTATTTAATTTTTATCTTATTTTTATATATATCATTTTTTATGTGAATTAGAGTAATTGACAACTATGTATATGTTATGTATAAATGTGGGACCAATGCATCTATCAGATGTAATATCCCTCGGCCGAACCCAAATGCTAGTGTAATCCAAGTATATTTAAGCTAGTGAGTTGTTTAGACATCATTTTTTTAATACACCATTCATGGCATGGTGCACACATATACTGCATAGTAAAGTGACGTAGTTTGCACATTTCTAGATACTGCGCGCAGTAACTAAAGTGTGCGCAACCTTGAGGACAGCGGATACCGCGCCCAATAACTATAGTGCACACAATATTAAGGTCAATGAACCTTTATGTATATGATATGAATTATAGGTTGGGGAGCCAGTATTATAATCCATAATGCTTATGTTTTAGAATTAGGCCAGAGCACCTAGATGTTAAAGGCCAATGCACTTATTTTGTATATGTCTCATGATTAATATAAAACACATCGTTGCATGCATACCAACCAAAGATAGAGGCAGAATGCCAAAGACCAAGGCAACCACCTATTCAAGGTTGGGGTTGTAAAGGAGATCATAGATTCAGATGTTGTCCTCACAGAGGTGAAAAAGGAAGGATTGTTTTAATGTACAACAAGCTAAAATAGTGGAGGACATGGGAAAAAATGTGCCAAGGATCTATGCAGCCCTGGATAACAAGAAAGAAAAATATGATTCACACATGATTGAAGTGGAAGGTATGATTAACAACCAAACCATTGCTATTTTAATTGATTCAAGAGCTATTCATAGTTATATAGATCCTAAGATGGTAGAAATTTTTCAATTGCCAAGAAGCAAGAATGGAAAACCATGGTTGTTACAGTTGGCTACAGGAGCCAAAAGAAAGGTTAATGAGATGGTTAAGTCATGTTTTATGGACATGAATGAAATGAGAACCAAAGCAGATTTGAACATCTTACCTTTAGGTTCCTATGACTGTCTAATTGGGATGGATTGGTTGGACCCACATCATGCTCTATTAGATTGTCATAACAAAGTGTTCACTTTCTTGGATGAAGAAGGGAACCATAGGAAAGTGCAGGGGATTCCCAGGGCAGTAACCATTAGAGAAATTTAATCATTGCATCTGAAGAAATGTTATAGAAGAGGATGTCAAATATTTGCAGTTCATATGGAGGAGACACCTAAATACAAGATGCCAAATTTGGAGGATTATGTAGTCCTGAAAGAGTTTGAAGATGTATTCAAGGAGGTACCAGGACTACCCCAAAAGAGAGACATTAATTTTTCTATAAATTTGACACTAGGAGCAGCTCCCATGTCAAAGACTCCTTATAGAATGAGTACGCCATAATTGAAAGAGTTGCAAATGCAGCTTAAAGAACTTCTAAAGAAGGGGTATATATGTCCAAGTGTGTCACCTTGGGGTGCCCGAGTCTTGTTTGTGAAAAAGAAATATGGAATGTTAAGATTGTGCATTTATTTCAGATAGTTGAATAAAGTAACTATCAAGAACAAGTATCCTCTACCAAGGATCGATGATCTTTTTGATCAATTGAAGGATGAAAATATATTTTCAAATATAAATCTCAGATCGAGATACTATCAGGTAATAATTAAAGAAGATGATATCAACAATACTGCCTTCAAGACAAGGTATGCTCATTATGAGTTCACAGTGGTGCCATTTGGGTTTTCAAATGCACCAGTTGTTTTCATGTGCTTAATGAATGGTGTTTTCCGAGAATATTTAGACAAGTTTGTCATTGTCTTTCTGGATGACATTCTTATATACTCTAAGTCAGAGGAAGAGCATGAACATCATTTGAAAATGGTGTTGCAAGTATTAAAGGAGCATTAGTTGTATGCCAAATTGAGCAAATGCTAATTTTATCAGAAACAAATTCATTATTTGGGGCATATCATCTCAAAATATGGGATAGCAATGGACCCTAAGAAGATAGAAGCCATTAGAGAATGGTTAGCACCAAAGAATGTGACAGAGGTCAGATCATTCATGGGCCTTGCAGGTTACTACAGGAGATTCATTGGAGGATTCTCAAAGATAGCACACCTAATCACTTCCTTGCAAAGAAAGGGTATGGAGTTTCAGTGGATGTCAAACTGTGAAATGAGTTTTCAACATTTGAAACAATTATTGACAAGTGCTCCAATACTAAGGATTGTAGACCCAAATGAAGATTTCATTGTATGCACAGATGTATGTAATGAAGGACTTGGTGGAGTCCGTAGTCAAAATGGATTCATGATATGTTATGAATCAAGAAAGTTGAAAGAGAATGAAAGAAACTATGCCACTCATGATTTGGATTTGGTAGCCATAGTACATGCCCCGAGGAAATGCAAACACTACCTCATGGGAAAAAGGTTTGAGCTAAGAACATACAACAATCGTTTGAAATATTTATTTGATCAGCCAAATCTAAATGCTAGGCAAAGCAGATGGTTAGAATTTCTAAACGAATATAAGTTTGATATAAAGCATATAAAAGGGAAAGAAAATAAAGTGGTTGATGCACTGAGTAGGAGGGTGCATGAACTATGTGCTACAACCATCAGCATGTATCAGACTGATGTTAAAAAAAATAAATATGGAGGCTGTAAATAAAGACCTGCAATACAAACAATTGATAGAAAAATTATAGCTAGGTAAGACACCACAACAGATGGATATTTATAAGTTGGGAGTAGATGGAATACTGTTGCATAAGAACATAATTTTCGTACCAAATGTCCAGGACTTGAAACATATAATTTTTCATGAGATGCATAATGTTCCTTATGCAAAACACCCTGGATATCAGAAAACCATAGCAGCAGTCAAGAGGCAACACTTTTGGCTAGGTATGAAGAGAGAGCTAGAAAAATACATCACAAGATGTATGGAATGCCAGAAAGTTAAATAAGAACATAAGCACCCAGCAGGATTACTGCAACCTTTTCCCATTCCTGAATGGAAGTGGGAAGTGGTGACAATGGATTTTATTACAGGATTGCCCAAAACATGCATGCTACATGATTCGATTATGGTTGTGGTGGACAAGCTTACAAAAGTTGCCCATTTTATTCCACTAAGAACTACTCACAAGGCAGTAGATGTTGTTGATATTTTCCTGAAGTGGCACGATTGCACGGAATTCCTAAAACGATTGTGTCTGACAGAGACCCAAAATTCACCTCAAATTTCTGGAAAGGATTGTTCAAAGGATTTGGGACAAATCTGAACTTTAGTACAACTTACCATCCCAAGTCTAATGGACAAACAGAGAGGGCGAATAGAGTGATAGAAGATATGTTGTGAATGTATGTGATGGATAAACCATCCAAATGGGAAGACTACATACATTCAGTAGAATTCGCTTACAACAATGGGTATCATACATCATTGAAGATGATCCCATTTGAAGCACTTTATGGAAGAAGGTGCGATACTCCAGTGAGATGGGATAACCCAGCTGATAGAACAGTAGTCAAGCCAGAGTTGCTCAAGGAGATGGAGGACCAAATGTTAAAAATTAAGCAGAATTTGAAAGTTTCCCAAGACAGACAAAAACGTTATGCTGATAAAAACAGAATCCATAGAGAATTCAAAGTGGGTGATCATGTTTTCCTTAAGGTGAAAGTTAATAGGAGTTCTCTGAAGCTGGGAAGCTGCACCACATTGGCAGCCAGATTTTGTGGACCATTTGAAATCCTAGAGAGGATTGGTCAAGTTGCTTATATGATTGCATTGCCTGCATCTATGTCTATTCATAATGTATTCCATGTATCATTGCTAAAGAAATACATACCTGATGCTAATCATGTTGTTGATTGGAATTCTATTTAGGTGGAGCAAGAAGGCACTTTCCAAGTGCATCTAGTGCACATTTTGGACCGGAAAATCAAACAACTCCAGAATCAAGCCATAGGGCTTGTAAAGGTCCAATGGAACTGGTATGAACCTAAAGACGCTACTTGGGAGCATGAGGATGAAATGCGGGCAAAATACCCGCATCTTTTTGAAAAATTTTGAAAATTTTGTTGTATATGGGTACATGATGCACTGAGTACAGTGGATAAATAAAGGGAGGGGATTGTAATATCCCTCAGCCGAACCCAAAAGCAAGTGTAATCTAAGTATATTTAATCTATTGAGTTGTTTAGACGTCATTTTTGTAATACACCTTTCATGGCATGGTGCACGCATATATTGCACGGTAAAGTGATGTAGTGTGCACATTTCTAGATACCGTGCGCAGTAACTAAAGTGCGTGCAAACTTGAGGACAATGGATACCACGCACAGTAACTAAAGTGTGAACAATATTAAGGTCAGGGAATCTTTATGTATATGATATGCATTATAGGTCGATGAGCCAGTATTATAAGCCAGAATGCTTATGTTTTAGAATTAGGCCAGAGGACCTAGATGTTAAAGGCCAACGCGCCTATTTGGTATATGTCTCATGATTAATATAAAATGCATCGCTGCGCATAGACCAACCACGATAAAATATAAGGGGGACTATATTCCACCAGTTAGGGAAAGGGAGGGCCAAAACCTAAGGAAAGGGCTAAGTGAGAAAGCTTAAGCCAGAAAGGAATATTAAATTAATATTTCTTAGAACATAAAGTATGGATAATTATTTTATCCTAAGTCCTAAAGAAGGGGACAAGTGTATCAAATAAGCTTCCAACATGACAAGTGTCAAGTTGGAGACATGCAT
>JASDQU010752218.1:13394-36796 GCA_032191745.1 Picea mariana
TTGTTAAAATCGAGTAGATATTTAAGCATCAGAACAAATGGGAGTTCGGGTCTACAAATCCGCAACAACCAAAGTATGACAAAGACAACCCTAACAAACAGTCTCTTGAAAACCAGTCCAAGACACAAGAAAATAAGGGTCATGGGAAGACAAAGAAGGACACTGGAAAATGGTGCGATTTCCACAAAATCCCTTGGCACAACACCAATGAATGTCGCTCAAAATAGTCATTGGTGGCCGAGATCAAAGACAAGGAGCTGAACCCTGATTCTGAAAATATCGGTAAAGGACAGATCATTGACGCAGACCCCACTGCTATTGGCGCGACTGCAGCAATTCAACCAGAAGAACCAACAGATCCTGAAGAGGGGGAGCACCTTTTTCATTCACAGATGTGAGTGAAGGGGACCCTGCTGCATTTTATTGTTGATAGCGGAAGCCAGAAGAACCTCATCTTAGCAGAGGTTGTCAAACAGTTGGGATTGTCGACAGCACCACACCCGCAGCCATACAACATCGGGTGGCTTCACCAAGGACGAGATATTTGTGTCAGCCAGTAGTGTCGATTGTCATATGGCATCCAACCCTTCAAGGATGAGGTATTATGTGATTTTTCCCCTTTGGATGTCTGTGATGTTCTCTTGGGCCAGCCATATATGTGGAATCGCCATGCTATTTATGAGTCTCGATCTCATAGTGTCATTGTCACTTTGAGGGGTCATTTCTACAGAATACCAGAGGTAGTTCCCACTACTGTTCCACCTAAAAAGTGTTGCAAAGTAGTATCTCATACTGCAAAATTCAACTTCTTCACAATCTGTTCAAAAGGAGAACAAAAAGACATTGCAACCACTACAAGGTTGCCCAAAGCACCTTCTATCCAACAGAAGCAGGTCGACAAGGCTGCACCAAAGTGTAAAGATTCCTTCTGCACATCATCATCTCATGTATCTAGACTTGTTGAATAGCCTCAACCTCAACAGGTTCATGACATATTTCCACAAATTGAGCAACGCGACGTCTCCAGCAAGACAAGCAGCTCACCAAGATGCAGATTCAACAAACGCTTTTCCCTCTCCCCCGGGAACACAACGCAATGAATACCATTGCTTCCTAAGGAGGGAGGATTGATCCAGGTGGATATCGGTGGCCACCCACCTTTTCCAAATGGCTCAAAATAGTTCTCTGGCAATTTTGGCAATTTACTATTTTTAGCAGGTTTTAACTTCCGAGGTCATTTTGAGGGTCCAAATGAAGGTTTTTCTAGATTGAGGTTCTTAATGATATATGAAGGCATGATTAATCCCCCAAAATTAATCTCCTTGATGATACCTTTCCAACAAGCTGTCACATGCCTAAAATGGAGGTCGTATGCAAAAGTTACGACCCCGAGAAGTTGATGTACTCACTTACCCAAGCGAGGCCCACATGACTTTTGGCGCTTCATCTCCTAGGGTTAGGTTTTTGGATGTCTAGGGTTTTTGGCATTCCTTCTTATTGTAAAAAGGCCTTTAGAGCATCATTGTAATTATCTTCTTGCGAATGCAAGTAGCTGTCGCATCTCTTCTCAGAGATAAGCTACCACCATTCTAGCGAGTCTTTCACTCTATATTTTACAGTCTCTGTACATTTCTTTCATTAATAGAAATCGTGTATTACTGTATATCTGTGTTTATGGTTGCATATTTGATACATTTGTGTTATATTATTGAATATATGTGATATCTCTGTGCATTTCTTTATTATATCTCCACTCTCATTTCATGCCGAAAATAATCCGGATCATATGGGTTGTACATCGCGGTACTCCTTATCAGAAAATGGGATTAAGAATGGAAATGTTTAGTAGGGGGGATTTGGTAAGTGAGCATTGAGGTAGTTCTGTCGAACAATTATTGGTACAACAGTAATAGGTGGAATAGCTGAAGTGTGGGAATGAGAAGGGATGGGATAGGAGGTAGGGCACATGTCCCGGGATAGTTGTGAAATTGGGCCATGGAAGAAGAGACTAAGGGAAAAATAGAAATAGGGGTGACAGGAAACATAGAGAGGGATTGGGACATGGATAATGTCTCTAAGGAAGTAAGGAAGGCCAAGTATTTATATCGGTTAAGGAGGGAGGGGATCAGTCAATTTAATTTCCATTTCGATGAGTGTATCCACTAGGAAATACCTCCGAGACTGGTGTAAATTGGCAGGTAGATCCCAAACCTTGTACTTATGTTACATGCTCAACCATACTTTCATTTTGTGGATACAAGAAGGTTGTCTGACAATTCTTTCCACATGTCTGACTAAAGCTAGGTGACATTTAGATTGATTGACAATCGTCATCCTATCAATGGTCTAGCCAGTGCACGATTACCAATAATTCCTAGGGATGTCTTCCCCAATGATCAAGAGGATCCACTAACTACTATTGAAATCTGTTGTCGGGAGGAGTTCATATGTAATAATAATAGTTTGGACCGAATTGTGCATGAGCATGTGTGAGTCACGCATGTGGACTATGAACCTTGGCTTGATTCGACTTGTTTGGTTATTGGAGTGAATCAGAACTTGGTGGGTCATTATGTGGCTCTATGCATATTAATTCAAGCAACATCATCCTTGGAGGCTCAGGATCAGGTACGTCTGGTTCTAGCAGTATCCATTGATGCAGAAGCTCAACAATGCTAGAATTTATCTCGTTTGGCTCTATGAGATGAGGGGGAATGGGTGGATTGCAGTGAATGATTCACAGGGGTTCATGAAATCAGTCATTGTAAGTAGAGGAAGTGCAGGTGGTTTTGAGGTTGGTTCACCGAAATTTTTTGGGATTGGTGGTAGAGGAGATGGATGTGGGAGGGCATTGTGGGACTCAAAATATTTACGGCATACACTGCACCTTTTCCTGGCTAACAAGCCTCTTGTGCAAAGATATGTGATGTGAGGTGTGGTTTCTTTAACTCTAAATTGTTTATGCATGTCCACCTCCATGGTTACCCATTATCGGTAAGGTTCCTGATGTGCTTCCCACCATCATGCAAGGATGTCAACCAAAACTGTATCTAAAGCATGAAATCTTTGATATTCTGAAATATGTTGTAGCCATGCAATCAATATGTTCACTGGATCCGACCCATCATACCGATAGGATCCAAAGTCTTCCATGCTCTCTTATACCGAGATATGTGTGCACCTCCTTGTTGATACCTCGTAAATCTTATTTTTCCATCTATCTAGGGAATCCTTAGAATTCATGTCATAAGATTTGACACTCTTCTATCTTAATTCACCATCTGCAGTGGGGTTGATGTAGTCCTCCTTGCGCCCCGTAACCTTGTAAATATTTTCAATGCCCAAGATTTTTGCATCCTCATCTATGGGCTCATTGTAGTGGTCACCTTTATATGTGTCTATTGGCATGACCATGTGCAAGGTGTCAGTTTCAAAACACAACTTCCTCTTCTTCAAGTTTGACACCTCATTATTTTCAAAGGCCCAGTCAATTCACAACAATGTAGGGTAGGGATCAAACTCATCCATGATCTCAATGACTTAAAAATTGTCCTTTGTTTTCACTCCTTCAATGTTCACTTCTACTTGCTCTAGCCAGCCTATGGGATAGATCTTGTATTGATTGGCCAACCAGAGCTAGATGGGAAACTAGACCAACTTAGGATTACCCATCACTTCCTGAGACTTCTTGGGTAAAATGTTTACATCAAATCCTAGGTCCAATATGACTCCATCCATGTCATACCCACCAAGCTCTTCTGTCATATTAAACTCTCGTCCAATGCGCTTTTTCTTGTTGACCTGACAAACATCCCTTTTTGGCAGTGGAGATGATATGGTAGTATCCTCTCCTTGTTCTTTCATGCAAACAGTTAACATCTGGGTCAACTTACTCACAACTTTTGAATTTTTAATCAAGCGCAAAAAACAGTGTAAGAAGGTAATCACTTGATCTTTGGCTTATTCCATGCGACCTATGTTGCGCAAGGATTTTGCATATGTTGAGAATTGCAACTCTTCCTAGCATTGTTATTCATAAGACTTTTTCTCAGCATGTCACAGCTTATTTTGTATGTGTTCTCCTTCTATCGATATTTGGGTTGCGCATTGTATTTATTCAATCACACAAGCCTCCTCCAAAGATATTTGCATCATGCATTGTAATTATTCGTGTGCATGAGATTCTTCCAATGACCTTTGTGTCACCTACTACACCAATTCATGGATTCTTTCTTCTTCTAGAGACCTTTGTGTCTCCCTCTACACTTCCTCTCAGATCCATGCCTCTTCAAGTGACCTCTAAGTCCTGCATTGCCACTCCTCACGTGGTATTTATTCTTCAAGGGCTCTCTGCGCATCATGTAGAAACTGCTTCTATTGAGCAACATCAAACATTGGAGGGGGTTGGGGTGCCTTCCTGGTATTTCTTCCTGGTTGTTGACCCAATCCTTCATCATGCTCGAAGTATTCCTTTGTCTTCACCCCTCTGCGGGTTACTACCCGTACATCTTCTTCCACGGTCTTATTCTTATTTTTGCTTGGCTCGACATGCAACATGTTATAGTTGGTCTTATTGTCCTCCCACTTCTTCAGTAAGTCATGATAGTCATTGGTTACATGTTTGGGACAATAACAATATGCTAGAGCATGGGTGGTTTAGTGAAAAATCATGAGACATGAACAATCTCACCACAATTGAAACATGTGAGGGTTCTACTGCCTCCTGCACCATATCCACGATCATGACCACACCCATATCCACCTCGAGGTCCTCGATATCCACCTCTGTCGTTGCCACTTTGATCACCACCTTTTTTCTCCTCTTGTACCTCGAATGTATCCCAGGTGTTCTCTTGCATTAGTTGGAGGGAGCGACAACTATTGACATCATGGCCGACAAATTTGCAAAACACACAGAATGGAGCGTGAGTCGTTGTTTGATACTTTTGTAATGTGGGACAACAGTATGTCACATGGCCCAAATTTTTTCATATTTCACACCATTTTGACTATCGATATGGAAATGGACTCAATGTTCATGTTGCCACATAATTTGGAAGGATCGGGAACTCGTCTAGATGATGTCCCACTTAACGACATGTAGTACACCATACGTGATCGTGCATGAATTTAGTCTTGTCCATATCTTACAACTGTATGGTTAGGTTGGTCAGTTACGACTGGACCTGTGCCAACCCAGTCGGTGTCTCTGCACCTCCAGGTGTATCTTCCAAGCGCATAGTGATCTCGATTTCTTTGGCCCAAGTCAACACCTTTTTTGGGTGAGAGAGACTCATGTATGGGGTAGTAACCCTGCAATGAACCACTTTCTATGCTGCATGTCCTAGATCTATAACGTCAATGTATCCAACAATATTTTGAACTGTTGGTCATAATCCCGAATGGTTTCTCCTTCCTTCTCCTTGATTTCCATAATGCATTGGGATTTTGACTTAGGATTTTGAAACTCCCTAAGCATATCCTACTTCATCTCAGCCAAGGACCTTGCTTGTTCCATTGGCACAGTATCCTTGTACTCCATGTACCACGTCAGGGCCCTATCCATGAATGTAGTCTCTAGTTGCATGATCTTATCTATGTCATTTGTAACTCTCTTTACACACTAGATTGCTTCATAGCTGAACCAGTGTTTCTCTGCATCATCCTTACCCGTTCCATGGAACATGGGAAACCTTAGTGTACTATCTTGATTTTCCATCTTCTAACTAGAGTTAGTTCCTCTTATCTTACTGCTATTGGTTGGATGTTTCCACACCACTATTTCTTGGGGTAAAGTATTGTTGACTTCTCCTTCTTCTTCACTCATTTTGATGCTTTTGTCTTCTTATTCTTTTTCTTCGACCCTAATCTCTTCACTATCTATTGTGTTTTATTCTTGCACAAATGGGATGGAACAAAGAGGGGGTGAGTCCATATTATTCTGAAATTTCTTGTGAGGTGACCCAGAGAGGTATCTACTTATAGCCACGCAAGACCATCCAATAATATTAACTCATCTCCCCCACCACTAGGGGAGCCTCCATCTTCTTTTTCTTTAGGAACAACAACATTATGTGCCCTTCCTTCTTGTCTGGATCACACACCAAAAATGTGCACTACTTCCTCTGGGTCAATCCGTGCACCACACACTTGCACTTCATCTCCTGGTATCTACACAATGCTACCTTGGGCAGAATCGCTCCCTCTACTCAACACGTTGCTACTTTGTGCGCCATCCTCTCTTCTTATCAGTGCATCACTGCTCTGTGCTTCATCTTCTTCTAAGGTTGCAGCACTCTGTAACATCCAAAGGGGGTGGAATTCGTCACCTAGGTCTGTACTAGTCTCACTACTGGTATCCCTACTGAACACCATCTCCTCTATGCCATGCCTCTTGCCTATCTTTGTCTGTACTCCACTCTAGCACAACATACACTCCCACACTACTACTTGGTGCAGGTTCTTTTCTTTTCATCCTGGACCTAACCCCTTTTCATGCACCTTTTGCTACTCCTTTTCTACCTTTATCTTTTTCTCTTCTCTTTATCTCAACCCTTCTTGTGTACCTCTCGACTCTTTTTCTCCTTTTCTCTTATGGGTACATTCCATACCTCACCTCATCTTAACAATCTATGAATCCTCCTTATCAGACCCATTCTCTCTCTTTTATGAATTTCCCTTGCCATTGCAGAACCCTCCCCCCCACACTAGGGGGTTTACTCATCCATTCTATCAGGATCCATTCACATCATTCTTCTTTCCATGAACAACATCTTGATCCAAAGTGGAATTTCTTATAGCATCTACTTCCTTGGACCTTCTTCAAAATTTCTTTCAACCTTGTTGAAAGAATCGTTATATTCTATAGAAAACTCAATAATGTAGCCTTCCTTTACTCAATAAAAAACAAAAATTAATAGCCTGAGTCCACTTGTTATCTATCACCTTCGAGCTATCAAGTTTGGCTTGATCCCAAACTATTGGCTCCAATGGTAACACAGTTGAATTGACATCATCTTGTCTCTTTAACCATTCATGCAGCCAACATGGAAACTCTACGAAGAAGACCTCATGCATGTCTGAGTAATGTTATATTCCTTTCCATTCCTTTGTGCTCACCCGCAATCCTTGCGTCTCTCGCATGGAAAAATAATCTCCTTTCGGTTATATCCAGTCTTGAATCTCCTCCTTAGAAGGATGCCAGCTCATTTTTCTTTTCCCTCAATGATCTTAACAAAACTTCAGGTCCCGACAATGGAACAATTTGTTGGATTTTCCTTTGGTCCATGCTTGTGCTCGTACCGTCCTTCTTAATGTTAGGGGGTTTTAGACCCAGGGTTTGTCTAGAGTTGTCCAAAAAAAACCCAAAGAATTGACATATCAATCCTCAGCTAAGGCCAAGGAAGGTCTAACCCGATATGCAAAGCATATCATAGATACCATAAGGTCTTGTGACATGGATGAAGGATTAAACATACGAAACATTACTGAAATTGGCATCCATGTAATTCAAATATTATAACCTATTTAGGATTAAGAAATGAAACTATATGCACACATATCCAACTCATTTATAATAGACACATATTAAATAAGAACTACCATATCTTTATTACTGGAAGAATTCCATCACATGAGAGATATACAATGCGTTGAACAACTGTCTATGATAACCATAGAACTTCATATCATTACTATATCAAACAGTGGAAATAAAAAATAATGCACCATGTTTCTTTCCTTAGGACTCAGACATATCAAAGACATGGGAATATATTCAAAACATCACAAGATTACAACAGTCTTAGAGTGAGCTCGATACTGGTAGCTATGCTAACTCAAAACTCTCTAGCTATCCAGATAGCCAAAACACTAGCTAGCTAACTCACTAACTAACTATCATTCTAAGCTTAGAACTCAATTTTATATCTTCTGTTGTTGGGGAGAATAATCTCTTTCTACTATGCTCCACTCACTTATCTAATCCAACTACCTCGCATGCTTCTAGTGTCTGTCAACACTCCATGTAGACTCTTTGTATCAGGGGTAATCTTAATTTATTGGCCAGCCCATCTTCTAGCTGCCCCACGTCTTCGTATGTTGCTATCGATGAATATTTTGGGAGATTTCCTGGTGATTCCTTTCTTTATTCCAGTAAGCATCTTCTTGGTTTCCGACACAACTGACAAAACGGGGACCGAAACACACTTGCTAGATTTACACTTGGTGCACTATTAACAAAACTCATTCTGATGCACACTCTATGGAATTCCTCACGCATTTCCTTAGGTGTACGCAAAACTATGGAATGAGCGCGCACAAATTTGTTCATGCACATGTGTAAAACTGAACCCAAAACTTAGGGTTCTAACACTATCTAAACATTTTTCTTCCAATATATTAGCATTCCCAAAGATCAGGATATCATCAACAAATAAAATATGAGTGATAGAGAGGGATGAAGTTATTTTGACCCCTTTTAAATTGACAATAGAGCATTCATAGATTAAATGTTTACTTAGGGCCTATGTTGTAAAGAGGAAAATAAGGGGTGAGATGGAAAACCCTATCATAACCCCTGAGACGGAAGGAAAAAGGGGGAGATCGATCCATTTATGAGTATATAAAAAGAGACAACCTTGAAAAATTCCTCCAACCAAGTTATAAACTCTTCAAATAAGCCTACTTGAGTAAGACTCAAATGAAGGAAGAGCCAGTTAACCTTATCAAATTCTTTTGTTATATCAATATCTAACATGAAACTTGTCTGGGATTTGGATTTGATGGTGTGAAGAGCCTATTGTGCTACCCCATAGCATCATGTATGTTTCGGTTTTCTAAGGAAACAAATTGTTTAGATGAAATATGTAATGAGAGGATAGTTTTTAGGTGAGGGACAATGACTTTCGAGATAATATGGCAATCCTCCTTTCATATGTTTTCTATTAAGGTAGAGTTGAACAAAGGGTGCATATTACATGTAGACCATGATTCCTTGACAATATCTATGAGGTATTTTCTAAGAAGATCCCAAAATCCAAGGAGAAACTCCATTGTCCATCCATTTGGACCCAAGATTTTCTCCCCTTGGAAGGATTTTATAACTTTATTCAATTATTATAATGTTACAGCTCTTGTGAGGGCCTCATTTTTCTCCTTTTCCATCCAACCATTGAAAAAGAAGCTAAATAAAGGATATCCCTAATGTTTTCCTTGATAGATTTAGTGTACAACTATTTATAGTGTTGGATAACTTCCCTAGAAATGGAATGAAAATACACATATCCAAAGCTATGGAAATATGATCTGAAGATACCACCTTGATAACCATGGATTTGTAAGAATTGAACTTGACTAAAATGGCTTCCTTTACACAAAAATAATCTAATCACTTGGAGATGCCCTGGCCACCATAACACTTATTAGACCAAGTTGATTCTAGCATAAGGAATTATATATCCACAAAATGGTTATGTTCTATTAGGTTTAGAAAATAATCCACTTGTCGATTGGACTGAGCATGGGATCCCTAATATTCAGAAGAGTGTAAGGTGAGGTTCATGTACCCGCTTGGTATGAGAAAAGGGATATTTAGTAGACCGATTTCTATGAGTCCATTCAATAATTTATTCCTCTCATGTGAAGGAGAATATAAATTTAAGAAATTAATCAAGAATTTTAAAGCTCAGAAGAAGAGGGAAGAAACAGTGCATTTTTTGTGACTTACAATTGTAGTATCAAGGATGTGAGACATCCAATAGCCATCCCACTTGAGTTTCCTTGTGAAGTTTCTACTAGGAAAAACCATTATGGGAGAAACTTATTCAACTATTTTGTTGCCTCCAGTGCTAAACACATAGTCTCTTGCATAAATATAATATATGGTTTATGCTTGAGTACAATTCTTTTGAGGAACCTGAGTTTCATGGTTATCCCTATGCCTTAAATATTGAAGGAGAACATTTTCATTAGTGAACCTACTTGGGGGTTTCTCCATTAAGGCTACCATAAATTTTCATCTATTATCCTAAAAGGACTTATCTCTCCAACTCAATCTCTGCATGTGTCAATAATTTTTTTCTTCCCCTAGTCACTAGTGATATACTTGCTACTACCAACTCTAAGTTGCTCGATAATGGAAACGACTCTTTTACCTTTGAGGGAGTGAGGTACTATCTTGAGGAACTAAGTGAAGATAGGGAGGGTTTTTTGGTTGGATTTTTGTGTTTCGGCCCCACCTCCATATCGTCCCCATACTTTATGGAAGTCATTGTTTTATGATAGACTTTTGTATCTAGTGATATTTCCTCTCATTTCCTTTGAGCCATAGAAAAGGTTTTTTTGGACACTGATACATTTTGAAGTTGTTAAATGTCCTCTAAGCTCAAAATTTTTCTATTGAAGCTATTTGTTTATCCTAATGATTGCAACATCCTCTATAAGATCTGTTTTTTTTAGTTCCTCTAGCCCATGATCCACTTCCTCCAACTTTCTTTTTTCTTTATTTGGCCTCTCAAGGGATTCCACCCCAAAGTATGACATGTTCATTACTGTACGAATTCCTCAACCTGCATTTGGTGTTGTAGCCATGATTTCCTACATGTACTATTGGAGTGTAACCCAAAATATTCTCCCAGGACCTTTCATCCATTTTTTTTAATTTGGCCTCTTGAAACTATCTAGATGGAACCTTCCAATGAGCCCATTATTTGTATAGTGAAACACATTCTCCCAAAAGAGACTAGGGTCTATGATGTTTGTCATATCCTCAATGGAGTTTTCATACACTTCAACCTTCTCTTTCAATAACCTTTCCTATCTAGAGGATGTATGGGCTCCTTTGTGATAGGGGTTTGAGAATTTGCTAACAACAGAAGGTGGAACAATATTGGAATAGGGGTTGGGTCAGGAACCTATTGCATTTTTTAAGAGGACTCAAGGTTTGAGTAACGGGTATTTTTATAATATGGAAACATATATGGAAGGTATGTCAAGCCAAGAATTGGGGGGAAAGTGGATGTTGTACCTAAGAAAGTGGTCTAGCAGATAGTCTTATGGATGGAAGACAAAAGTGAAGGCCCTAGCCAATGATTATAAAAGCTTGATGATGATGAAGTTATCGGGGAAAAAATGTGAGGTATATTAGGGGGTGTCAGAGACACTATAGGAAAACTCTAACAAATGATGGGAGTAGCGATATTTGTGATGCCATTTGTGCAAGGATTGTTGCATGCAGATGTATCTAGATGTGATATTTTCCCCTTGGTCTGGTTCAATGAGGGTCTTCAAACCCTAGTTTCACATGGTTTCCCTACTCCGCTCCCCGTGTTTTATCATCTTGTATTGCGTGCACACACACACACACACACACACACACACACACACACACACACACACACACAAACTATAATTTATGTTATTTTATTATGACGGATCTACGTAATTGTTGTTATGTCTATTATTTCCATTGATGTATTCTTAAATTTCTTTCTCATGTTTTTCTTCTTTGTTTAGCATGTTTAATATAGATTTTCTGTGAATCTACTTTCATTGTATTTTTTAAGTGCATTACACAAAAATATTAGTATGTATCTTCGACATTTCTTGATTAGTCTTAGGTTTGACCAATTTCTTGGACCTACTTTCTCTAAGAAGGTTGTCTCCAACCTCTAGTGATTGACCATGGATTACTCTTAAGATCAATATTAGAAGGAAATTACAAAATTCTATTTAAGTTGATTAAAGGATAGGACTTTAAAGTGGCCATTGGAAATTGGTCACTAGAAGGAATTATAGATAAAGATTATCTCAAACTTTGCAAAAATCACTTTCACGGATGTTAGATGCTTAACGAATAAGGGAAAGTTTAAGAGAATCTAGTCATTGCCTCTATGTCGAGAGGTATGATAATATTTGGTTTATATTGGGTATGAAATTGTGAATATAGATAATTAAAATGGATTTATTGAAAAAAAACAAAATGGTTGGATGCTTTAGCATATGTTGTTGAAAAAAAAATAGAATTTAATTAATAGCATCAACTAATGAACGTAGTTTATTTATTTTAAAAAAATGAAAGCCATTAAATTCTATAGCATATGCTACTAGAACCTAAAACCATTGACTTGTGAAGTGAATTTTTGCAAGAGAGATGGGGCATCCATGCACAGGTTACTATATGATCCTAATACAAACACATGTGAGCTAAAGAGCTACCCTAAAATATCAATCTCCAAGCTTCAATATTTGTCATATTTCTATATGCATACCTTTGGCCCTTCATCCAATCATCATTATTTCCATAGTAAACTAAATCGAAGATATAGCTTACCTCTTCCCATTCCATTCATGAACAAAAGGATCGACCAACTAAGAAATTGATTCATGAATGCAATCTAAATGGATGGTAATTGTTGCAAGTAGCTCTTTCCACAACCTAGTATGAGGGACATATGTAATTCCTTCTATGTTCAAGATGAAGTTGACATGTGGCATTTAAAAAAAAACTAATAACAAAAGATATTTCAATGTTGGCCATAAATAAAATATTTTTATATCGACTTTACCTGACTTGTTATATGTTTTTCCATGGATTCAACTTTTAGAGGGGTATCCTAACCCCTTTAGCTAAAAAAACCTAACTCTAGCACACTATACTTGACTTGTTCTATGTTTTTCCATGGATCCAACTTTTAGAGGGGTATCCTAACCCCCTCTAGATTTCTCCATACATTGACCTTTCAGGTGATGATCTCTTCTTGTAAAACAATCCCCTAAATCCATTTCACCCAACTTTGTCAAATGAGCTAAGAAAATTCTTGAGGCTAACCTTCCTCTTGCTTCTTCCAAACATATGGATATCACCCTTGATAAAAGGGTTCTCAATGGATAGTTCACTAGCATATGGCCTTCCCCTGAAGCTATAGTGATCTAGTTATAGAAAAAATGGAAGGTTCTAATTAAAGGAAGGCTACAACACTTCATTTGCAGTAGAGGCTTATATTCCTTCTTGTTCGAGACTAAGGAGGATAGAGTGTTGATATTATGGTAGCTTCAGGAGGTATGAACCTCCATTGTGACATTTGACAAGATTAGAATGTTTTGGACAAAAGAAAAGAAGTGAACATAACCCTAGAAAAAATGTCGGCTAACAGAAATAATTAATATGAATTAATTAGTACCCAGAATGAGAAGTCGGCCCAAGAAATCTACAAAGATTACTATAAATACAGGGCACCAGTCTTTAATTTGACACACTTCTCAGAATTTCATACAGGCACTTGAGCGCACTACAGTCTAGCAGTCTTGTGCGCAAGTTTTGGAGAAGGTGTTACCGCCAGTTCTGAAGCCTGTTTCTTCTATATTTTGGGTTGGACTCTCTGATCATCTTTGGTTACTTATTTCTTGGTGCATTAGCCTTGCTTGGCTATTGGATTACTATAAATATTCTTCTCTCTGTCAAGGTCAAGGTGCTCGAAGGGTGGCTTCGACCTATGGTTGGGTGACAATAGTGATATTGTCAATGGTAAAATGAGCACATTCTAACAGGTTATGGGCCCACACCTCCTTCACTCAGTCTAACTGCTAGAAGGAAGCATAGCCATTAGAATATTAAGCTCGCTAAAGGATTGACACTAGGGTTACTAGCAAGAGAATCTTCCAAGACATTGTCGCTAGGGTTACTAGTAGGAGCCGTTGCAGAAACCCTAAAACCTCGATCCAGCACCTTCTAATGGAACATCTCGTTCAAGAAGAAGGTATTCAAGTGAACCTTATTCTAGCGCATCTCTTGGCACTTTCAGAAGGCATAAAATTCAAATTTGAAGTTTTGGATCAAGGCATGACTAGTCACCAGTCAACCGAAGACATGAGTAAAAAGACTAGTTACCTACACTACTTAGAACTCACATGAATGATTGAAGACGACATGTGGATAATTGATAGTGGAGCTTATAGGCACATGACGGGAGATCAAGCCAGAATCTCAAGTCTAAATGAGAAGAAGACATCATACAAGGTAGATCTTGGAGACAAAATCACTTACCTAGTCAAAGGATTTGGACAAGCCTCCGTCAATTTTTAAATAGGTAACAATGCTCATTTGAGAAATGTTTTATATGTACCTAGTTTAGAAAAGAATATTGTATCCATATCTTGCCTAGAAGACAAAGGAAACATAATATATTTTGTAGATGGAAAAGTGTTATCTTGGCATAAAGACTCCAGCATAGAGAATGCTAGGGTTATTGGAACCCGTGAAGGAAATCTATATAGACTACTAGAACAAAATGAAGAATCTCTTGTACATGGTGAACTCAATCCCAATGAACTTTGGCATAGAAGGTATGCTCATATTAACTATCAAGCATTACTTTTCCTCGAAAATATGGTTGAAGGAATACCAGAATTGCAGTCTACACATGAAGGAATTTGCAAAGGATGTGCTCTTGGAAAGAATGTCAAGAAACCATTTCCAAGCAGCAACAATAGATCTAAGGAGATTCTAGATCTAATACACTCAGATGTTTGTGGTTCGATGCTAGTCAAATATCTAGGATGTTCTCTTTACTACATAATCTTCATAGATGATTATTCAAGAAAGACTTGGTTATATCTTCTGAAGACAAAGGACAAAGTATTCAGCAAGTTTCAAGAATTCAAAGCAGAGATAGAGAACCTCAAGAACAAGAAAATAAATACCTTAAGAATAGATAATGGAGGAGAATACACATCAAAGGAATTTTTTGCATTTTGTAAATCAGCAGGGATTAGGCAGGAGCTGACTATTCCTCATAATCCTCAACAAATTGGTGTAGTAGAAAGAAAGAATAGATCTATTGAAGAAACTGTGAAGGCACTACTAAACGATTAAGGTTTATCCATGTTCTTATGGGGAGAAGCATCCATGACAACAATATATGTCTAGAACAAAAGTCCTCACCACATACTAAAGGACATGACTCCAAAAGAAGCCTTCTCAGGTAAGAAACCTAATGTGAAAAACCTAAGAATCTTTGGATGTTCTGTTTACTCTCACATTCCCAAGGACAAAAGGAATCAATTAGAACCCTTGGGAAAGAAGGGCATATTCATGGGATATAACAAATCATCCAAGGCTTATAGAATCTATATTCCAAAACAACATAAGATTGAATTCAGCAGAGACATGACCTTCAATGAAAATATGGCTTTCAAGAAATCCATAGAAGAAACTATAGAAGAAGAAGAGCATGAAGAGCCTATTGAAGAAAGCAGAGAAAACCAAAATGACGAAAAGGAACAACCTAATCATCCAATGCAACCATGTGAGACCATTGATTCAGACACTGTACCTAAGACCAAGAAACGACCAGCTTGGCTTGAAGCTACCTTACAAGAATCAGAAAGACTCAAGGCCCTAGATGGGACATTCAGAAAAATTAAGAAGCCTAAAATATTCTCAAGCTATGGAACATGTATGAAAAAGCTTCTAGATGAATAACCTACCACGTTTGAAGAAGCAGTTCAAAGGAAACAATGGAAAGAAGCTATGACAGAAGAACACCAATCCATCATGAAAAATGATGTATGGGAAATTGTGCCTAGACCTAAAGAAAAATCAGTGGTAACTTCAAAATGGGTATATAAGATCAAACATGCAGTAGAAAAAAGCGTGGATAAATATAAAGCAAGGTTTGTAGCTAGAGGGTTCTTCCAGAAGGAGGGAGAAGACTATGATGAAACATTTTCTCCAGTTTCTAGATATACTTCCATTAGAGCTATCATATCTCTTGTCACTTCCATGGGATGGAGTTTACATCAGATGGATGTAAAAACAACTTTCCTCAATGGAGCAATCGAAGAAGAAGTATATATTGAACAACCTCAAGGGTTTGAAGTACATTCCAGAGACACTCATGTTTACAGACTAAAGAAATCCTTATATGGACTCAAGCAAGCTCCAAGAGGTTGGTATGCCAGAATAGACAACTATCTAACGAGACTTGGTTTCTCCAAAAGTCTTGCAGATCCAAACCTTTACTACAAATTTGTGAACAATGCACATGTGATTCTACTACTATATGTTGATGATCTATTCCTAACAGGTGAAGAGTCTCTCATCATCCAGTGCAAAAAGGAACTAGCTTCTGAGTTTGATATGAAAGATCTTGGTCTCATGCATTATTACTTGGGACTAGAAGTATAGCAGAAGTGTGGTAAAGTATTACTTGGACAAGGAAAGTATGCAATAAATATTTTCCATAAGTTTGGAATGATGGTTTGCAAATCCATGGACACTCCTATGACTACAGACAGAAGAAAAGTAAGAGATTTTGATTCTGATCCAGTAGATCCATCACTAAATCGAAAATCGATTGGGTCATTGATGTATTTGGTAAATACTCGACCAAACATTTGCTTTGTCGTGAACACACTAAGCCAATTCCAGGTGGAACCTAGACATGAGCAGTGGATATCTGCAAAGCATGTCCTAAGATATATTCGTGGGACAATAAACTATGGTCTAATATATACCACATCCATTGATATATAGCTTCATGGATTCGCAGATTCAGATTGGGAAGGAAGTGCAGAAGACATAAAGAGTACTTCAGGGATGTGTTTCAGCTTGGGCTCCACTATGATATAATAGGACAGCAGGAAACAGAAGTCTGTCGCACTCAGCACAATAGAAGAAAAATATATCGCAGCATGTGAGGCATGCACAGAGGAAATATGGCTGAGAAAGCTAATCTCTGATTTATTTGATCAGGTTCTAGATTCAACCATACTACACTGTGACAATCAGAGTTGTATAAGGCTATCAGAACACCTAGTGTTTCATGAATAGTCAAAACATATTGAGATCAAATACTACTTTATTCAAGATAAAGTCCAGGAAGGAGAAGTAAAGCTCTAGTATATCCCCACAGATGAGCAGACAGCAGATATCCTGACAAGGCCTCTATCTAGAATAAAGTTTTCATATTTTCGAGACAAATTGGGGATCATGGAAATAACCCCCTTAGTCGAAAGGGAAGAAATGACTCTCCAAGTTGGCAAGGAGCACTAACATTTTATTGAATTAAGGACAGTCATTTTCAAGTTTGAAAAATGGTCCATCTTGGGCAGTTCCTTTCCATATTAGGAAATTGGTTTGAGATTTCTAACGGACAAGCATTTTTCCAGTTCAAAAAATGGTCCAGATCGAACGGTCATTTTTGTAATCAAAATGGTTCGATGGATTGTTGATGTACCATAGACAACTATTTCCCATTGTGGTTAACATGGGGAATGGTCTAGGGTAGTCTCTCTTCTTGAGGATTACTCAAGAATACTGGCCTACCTCATCGGACAACAATTTCCGATTGTGGTTAACATGGGGAATGGTCCATTTTGGAGGTTGG
Source organism: Picea mariana (assembly GCA_032191745.1). Lineage (NCBI taxonomy): Eukaryota > Viridiplantae > Streptophyta > Pinopsida > Pinales > Pinaceae > Picea > Picea mariana. The sequence goes on from JASDQU010752218.1 coordinate 30,782, forward strand.
TGTAGGACAATCATCTCCTTAGGAAATGGTCCAGACAGTCATTCCTTAGGGAGGATTCATTCTCTCTAGGTTGCACTTTGTTTATTTATGGAGGAATGGTCCAGGTTCAGCAATCAAGGATAGGAATTCCTTAGGGTAGACTCATTCTCTCTAAGTTGCACTTTGTTTAGTGCCAGAGGAATGGCCCAGGGTGGGGAATGGTCCAGGCTCATAAATCAGGACAATTATTCTTCCTTTCTTGAGAAGAATAGTCCAGATGGCCCATCATTGATGTTCTACTCTGAGGGCATATGCTCTTTCAGATCTCACAGATGAGAGTGAAAGAATGGCCTAGATGATTCAATTTATATTATAACAATATTTTATGTGCAGGTTGATATTAGATGATTTTTATGGAGACTGCATGTCTTTAGACAGTAGAGATATGCTACCATGGTGGATATGTTCCATTGTTTGAGAATATGTGTCACGGTTTGAGTAGTTGTGTACTACCATGGATAAACACAGTTGTGTTCTATCAATTAATATTGTACATGTTGTCATGGAAATTATCCAGTTGAATAATAATGACAGTTCTCGTGATGATACAAGTTGAATGGTCTATTTGTGATCAATACCATTATCGGTTATACCTCCCTAGTTAGGAGGGAGTTTTGATATTATGGTAGCTTTGGGAAGTATGAACCTCCATTGTGACCTTTGACAATATTAGAATGTTCCGGAAGAAATAAAAGAAGTGAACATAACCCTAGAAAATATGTTGGCTGAGAGAGATAATTAATATGAATTAATTAGTACCCAGAATGAGAAATCGACCTAGGAAGTCTGCGAGGATTACTATAAATGCAGGGCGCTAGTCTTTCATTTGACACACTTCTCAGAATTGCAGACAGGCACTTGTGCACACTGCAGTCTGGAAATCTTGTGCGCAAGTTCTGGAGAAGGTGTTGTCACCAGTTTTGAAGCCTATTGCTTCTATCTTTTGGGTTGGACTCTCTGATCAACTTTGGTTACTTCTTGCTTGGTGCATTAGCCTTTCTTGGATATTGGATTACTACCAGGATTCTTCTCTCAATCAAGGTCAAGGTGCTCGGAGGGTGTCTTCAGCCTATGGTTGGGTGACAATAGTGATATTGTCAATGGTAAAACGAGCACATTCTAACATAGAGGTCTAATCTTCCATAGTGCTCCTTACTTATTTGGATATCATGGTATGTATTTGAATCATTTGACCTCTAATTTTAGTCTAGAACATGGAATTCCCTCAGAAATTCTATTATGGGTGCATATTCCCCACCTTCCCCTTCATTGTTGGAGTGATAATACCCTCTAAAGCATCAATAAATCTCTCAAGTGTTACATAGACAGAGTTGAACTGAAAGAAAACATGCTTTCCTATGTTCAAATCTATATGGAATTTGATTTATAGAAGGGGATTCCAAAGGCCATCCTCTTGTCTCTGGATAACTAGTAGCATGAAAAACCTCTTTATTATAAACAACTCCCTTTCAATTTCAAAACCTACTATGAATATGGGCATTTTTGAAAAAAAATGTAAGAAGGAAGTACCAAAACCTCAAGTAGCTTCAAAGAAAGAGGAACGATGGTATCCAATGAAGAGAAAGATGAGTTCAATCACAAATATTCAAGTGAAATATCAATCTTCGATGTATGTGGTCTCTTTTCCATATGGGTCACAACCCCCTTCGGAAAAAACTCCTTCTAAAGGAAACCCCTCAATCCCTCACATGACTGAATTGAAGAAGCAAAGTTAGGGTTTAGAGAGAATCCAACCATTCCCGTCAAACATATATGAATTTATATCCTAGGAAGAGTAGGTATCCTTGGAAAAACTTCTAGTAAATCTACATATGATAACAATGCCAATAGTCATGCCAAAGAAGGAATCACCTTTAGTCCAAATAGAAGAGTTTTATCCTCTCAAAGAAGGAGATCTTGCATACCAAAATGAAGAAGATATCAATCATATAATATCCTCAAAAACAACCCCTTACGATCTCAATATCAAGAGAATAAATCACACGGAGGGAGAGGAAGACGAAATAGAAGAAAGCGGAAATGTTGAAGATAATATTCTGATAAATTTAGGGAGGAAGACAATGAAAGTCAAGAGGGAGGAAGTTTCCAAAAAAGACAAAATGATGGGTACCTATAAAATGATTTAAAAATCCCTCGAATTGGCATCCAAAACATCTATATATTAGGGGAATAGCATGCCTCAAATAAGAGGTGGTCCTAAATCCTCAACTAAATAATGATAATTGTCTCCTAGAACTATATAGGACTAGGTAGTAGAAACAAAGAAGCAACAATAAGAGATATTATAGGAACAAATAACCCTATGGTCCTCCTTCTTTGGGAGACAAAAATGGAGGATTTGGAAGCAGTAAGAATAGGAAAGTGGCATTGTCATTCAAGTGACGGTGCAACAATCAATTCAAGAGGATCGTTATGAGGTTTGTGTACTTTATGGAATAGACATGAATGAAATTGGACCAATATTTATAGTCCACAAACCTCATAATTGTCAAAGACCTGTTCAAATTGAAGATGAAAGACTTGATCAAATATTGTGACATGGTTGACATCAAACCAACAAAAGGAAAATTCACTTGGACCAATCTAAGGACCGGGTCAAGTCACATTGCCGCTAGGTTAGATAGATTATTAATGCAAAGAAATTGTCTTCTGCAATATTTCATAATTAAATATAAGATTGTAGCCTCTGCAATCTCGGACCATAAATCCATTTCCATCCAGTTTCAAGATACTACAAGCCAGTTCCATTCATATATAATCTAATCTAGTATCAAAACAAGGAATTTCCAGAGATAATCACCAAATATTGGAGAGTATGGATAAAGGGTGATCCTATTCAAATTTGCGGAAAAAATTAAAATTGGTTAATTACTCCTTGAAATATTAGTCACACACTTCATTCTCTTCTCTGTCAGTTGATATATAAATTATAAGAGACCATATTGAGGAGACACATGAAAAAATAGAAAGTGGAGAAGTTACCTTAAAGTTACAAGCAACTGAGACATAAATACAACAAAAAATGCATAGAGTTATTGTAAACAAAGAACAAATATGGATATTAGAGTCGCAAAATCTTTGAATCAAGGTAGGAGATCCAAATATGATTTGTTTTTCATAATCAAGTTAAAGCTCACATAGAACAAAACAATGTCAAAGAAATAACTCAAGAAGATGGAACCGAAATATCAAATTTTCAAGAGTTAAAGTTGGAAACCTAGTCTCATTTTAGCAACCATTTTTAGAACAGGGTGGCACAAACCCTAATGAGGTTTCATCCATGTTGGTCAACATTCCATCAAATAATTCAAAGGACGATAATATTGAATTGATAAAGCCTATAGATGAAGAGGAGATCATGAAATCCATTTGGTATTTGAAGCTTCATAAGGTCCCAGGGCTTGATGGGTTCTCAATCTCATTTTACAAAACCTATTAGAGCTTGATAAACATAGATTTAAAAATGATGCATCAATATGTGCAAAAGGTAGGCAAAGTTGGAGGTAATGCAAACTCTTCCTTTTCTAGGTTCCAGCCCATTTCATTATGAAATTTGTCATATAAAAGTATGATGAAAATTATTTCCTTGAGGTTGAAAAAAATGATGCCCAAGATCGTATCAGAGAATCAATGGGGGTCTATGAAAAATAGAAAAATACTAGAAAATATAGCGCTCGTTCAAGAAGCTATCTATTCAATCAAGGAAAATAAATAAAAATGAATGGTTATAAATTTGGATATGGCCAATTCCTTTGACCATGTGAGGAATTCTTTTTTATTCAAATTCATGAGAAAATTTGGATTCAACCCCTCCTTTATTAGTTGGATCTCTTCATGTATTAGTGCCCCTTGGGTCATGCCACTAGTCAATGGATGTCCCACTTATTTTTTCCAAGGAAGTATATGATTGAGGCAAGACTTCCCCATGTCCTCTATTCTTTACATTATAATGGTTATATCTCTTAGTAGGAAGCTTGAAGTAGAAAGAACAATTGAAAATATTCCAAGGATCAAAATAGTGAGGTGAGATATGAGTTTGATTCATTCTCAGTTCACAGATTATACCATTCTCTTGGGTGGAGCTTCAACAATAATTGCCACTAGATTCAAGAAGGAGCTTGATATTTTCACTATTGTAATTGGAGGATTGATAAATCACCATAAGATTCAAATCCTAGGATGGAATGTTAAGCCTCACAAGATGAAAGCTATCTCTATAATTTTGTTTATTCCCTTGTATAGATAGTTTGTCTACCTTCAAATATTTGGGCATACCCATCCAATTGCATAGAGTTTCTTCTCAAGCATGGAAAAGCATTTTGGATAGGATCCATAAAAAATTACTTAGTGTGGATCAAAGTGGTTAAATCCAACTAGAAGACTTATATTGATAAAATTGGTCCTGTCAATGCTTCCCCTATTTCAATGTTCCATAATGATACCACCTTTGGGAATTATGTAGAAATTGAATGAGGAAATAAGGGATTTCTTATGGCAAGGGGGAAATACTAATACTAAAAAATACCATATGGTAAACTGGAAGACAATTAGAGCTCCCAAAAATAGAGGAGGGCTAGGGTTCAAGGACCCATCTCTTATGAATTTATCCATGGAGGGAAATTTTGTACGTATATTAATCACATGTAATCATGATAGTTGGAAAAAAAATGGAAAAACAATTTGCAAGGAAACCGAAAGAGATGCATAGAAAGTACAACAAAAAATAAAAAATATTCATACATATGGGAACTCATAAAATAGGTAGCATTGTTCATCAAATCCAAGTTTACTTTGACCCCTATCAATGGAAAGCAAATATTCATTTGGGAGGAAAATATCATGGCAAAGAAACCTCTCTCACACAACCCATAATTTTATCCTTTAAAGTTATGGATGGATGATGATCATTTCAAAACCTTGTGTGACATGTCAAAGTGATTAGAGTGCTCATATTTCTAGCTAGGTTGGAACTTAGGATCCCCTCATCCTCACCTTATTCATATAATTTTGTTGCTCACCAATGCCCTGAGTGGTTGTGCACCACGAGATTCTCTTTCAAAGGATGGAAGAGGTTTGGGGGGTGATTATTTCACTATTAAAGGGGGTTATCTAGCTTAATTATCATCCCTTCCCTTGCCATTGAAATCTCCAATCTAGAAATTTATTTGGCACATCCTTAAGATCAACATATTTTTTTGGGTTATGGTTCATAGCAAGCTCCTTACATCAAACAATTTGAAAAGAATAGGAATTCAAGGCCCTTCTAGTTGTGAGTTTTGCCATGTTTATGAAGAAACTGTACACCATTTATTTTTTGAATGCAATTGCATTGGGGAGGTATAGATATCATAATTTACAAGAGTTAACCATTGTGTTAGATTTCCACGTGCATGGATAGAGATGTTCTCCTTGTGGAGAAAATCTTATAGGGGAACTTTGCAAAATAAAACTGGCTTGAAAATAACCTAGATCACCCTCCCCAAGTATATTTGTTGGAATATATGGCTTGCCAAGAACAATTCACTCTTTAATAAAAAATAAATAAAACTAAATTTGTCAGCAACAAAGGCCAAGGGAATTTTAGCAGACTATTTGCCTCATAAGCTCAAAAATGGAACAACAAGTATTTGAAAGAGATGAAGAGGCCTAGTTCAATTAGTTTCAATTTCAAAGAGACTCCCACTCTTCCCCCACTCTTTTAAATCAAAACTTCCCTAATTGGATAATCTGATTAAGTGGTCAAGAATTCATGAACTGGAAAAGGGATCAGAAACCCACAACTTGTTTTTTAATGGAGCATCAAAGAGTAACCCAAGGGTGGTAGGTGTGGGGGGGATACTATTGGTTCCAAAAGGAAATATTGTAGCTTCATACACATGGGGCTTGGGAAAAGCCACCAATTATCAAGTAGAGTCCTATGCCTTATTGAAAATAATTAGGGACTCTATGGTTGTC
>JASDQU010752218.1:37667-49937 GCA_032191745.1 Picea mariana
GGATTTCACTCATTATGATTTCGACATTTTTGGCGTTCATAGCTTTAGTCACTTACAAATCCCCTGACCAAGGGCTGTGACCACAGCCTTATGTCTCTCTATCGGGGTTTTGGCCTTTCCCTAGCTTTAGCCTCTTCCGGCTACATAATGATCCATGTGACCAGTTATCATGTGACCAGTTTCTCACCTCTCCAATCCTCGATTACCGATGTGCCCCTTTCCATGTGCTAGCCCTGCTGGCTATAACCCTTGGCCCATAAGACCTTCAAAACATGACCTCAGTCAAGCCTCGCATCGGGGTTTCGGCATTTGCGATGACATAATGTTTATGTCCACGTGATTCGCGATTTCCTGATTCGCGATTTCCCGATTCGCGATGCGCTTCAACCCTCCTGGCTGAGCCCTGGTCCACGTGACCGTTACTCATGACCGCAGCCTTATCCCATCGGGGCTACGGGGTTTGTGATGCCAATATGCATACACCCACGTGATTCCTGATCGTCCAAATCCCAACACTCCTTTTCTCTTACAGCTGGCCTCCACTATGCCACCATCCTCCTTCGCTACTATGTTGACAGCTGGCCCCCACTTATCGGGGTTTCGGCGTATTCAATGTCACTATGCACATGCCTCCGATATTCCCGATCCCCGATTTCCCGATGACGGAGATCAACGGTCCAGATCTCATCCTTATCTAACGGCTGTGATTACATCGCAAAATCGCATATCGCGATTTCAGAGTTTCTGTTGCAGTGTGTTCTTGACATATCAAAGTCTCGATTGCCGATGCCTCTGCTGACGTCACACGTGATTTGGAATGTGTTAGATCCTGCCACATGTCACTCTGATTCATGAATTGTATGTGCCTAAAGTGTTAGATCTGCCTGACACCTGTCATTCCCTGGTTGTGCCACGTGTCCTTGGGTGACGTGGTCTACCGACGTGAGTTGGATCAATGGTCTAGATCTCATGTTGAACTGACGGTGCAGATTCAGTCGGGATTTCGCATATCGCAAAATCGGGGTTTTCGTTGTCATTGTTCATGAGACTCGTGAAACTCCGATTCCCGATTCTCCGATGAGCAAAATCAACGGTCCATATCTCAAGCTTGCTTTTAACGGTTGCGATCAAATCGCGATTTCGGGGTTTTCGTTGTCGAGTGAACTTTGCATATTGAAATCCCGATCCCCGAATCTCCGATGCCTTATCTCCCTCACAACTTCTGCAGATCTGACGGCTATTGGCCTTTCGGGAAATTTGGATGGGATCCGCCAGTCACCATCTTCCTTCTTCTCAGCAAACTTCTATACCTCGAGCTTTTGTGGGCATCTTCTTCCATGCTGTTCCTTCTGAGATTTACATTCAAATTTCTTATTCTGCCATCCTCTTCAAATCTCTTATTCTGCCATCTTCACTGTTGTCATCAATGACAAGCATTCACTGCATTCTGTCCACTGAAATTGCCAACACTCCACTCACTTATCTTATCCAAATACCTCACATGTTTCTGGTGCCTACCAACGCTCCACATAGACTCTTTGTATCAGGGGAAATCTTAACTTCTTGGTGATCTAATCCTCTGACTGCCCCACGTCTTCATATGTTGTTATCAATAACCATTAGGGGAGGTTTCCTAGTTATTCATTTCTTGATTCCGACAAGCATCTTCTTGGTTTCCAACGCAACTAAAAAACATGGATCGGTGCACACTTGGTAGTCTTTACACTTGGTGTGATAGTGACAAAACCCAGTCCGTTGTGCACTCTATGGAATTTCTCATGCATTTCCTTAGGTGCACAAAAAACTATGGAATGAGTGTGCACAACATCGTTTGTGTCCGTACACAAAAAAGAACCCAAAAATTTGGGTGCCAATAGGCCCCCACCACTATTATATGGCTCGTCCTCAAGCAAGCTATGGAATTTATAAAGGCGGATAGCTAGAGTAAGATAAAATCATTGTTAGACAAAACAAGCTATGTGGATGGTCAGGCCTAAGTAACAGAAAATCATCAAAGCAGTTTGCAGTTTCAATTCGGCTCAGGTTCGCATATGACTAACACGAGCAACATTGTGAAGGATGGAATTAGTGTGCATGTGGCTAAATGCTCCCTATGGAACCTTCATTGGTGTTGTTGGAAACAATGAGAGAGGGGGGGTGAATCAGTATTACCTTTTATTCAATTAGTAGTTCTTTTTAAAAAAAACTCAACCACAACAATAATTAACAATGAATTTAAAAAGAATTAATTATTTCTCATTAATAAGAATTACAATGTATGTATAACAACAAGTTGTGATTGTGAAGGACACCAATCCTTTTTAGAGAGCCAACTCTGGGAGCACAAATCCCCTTCTTTTTATAAGAAACTACTCAAGGAAGCTGCAACTCCCTACTTCTTCAAGCACCAACTTTAAAGGAGGCTCCAACTCCATGAATTCTTCAAGAACCAATTTAAAAGGAGGAACCAACCCCTTGGATATTTTAGGCTTTTGTTTGAAGAAGACTCTCCTCCCTTCCATCGTCACTGCACAGTTTTTACTTTTACTCTCATATACTTTGGTGACTTTGCTTTAGGTATACTCAGATATCTCTCGAGTCACACTTTCATTCTTCATTATGATGGGTTTATATATCTTACAAAACAGTGTGCATCACTTAACCATTATGTCTCTTCAATGAATCAATGTGCCTCTTCATTAAAAATAGACTATTATTGAAATTAACTTGAATTGACTTCAAATTCCCTTTAAAATAATTAAGTTTAGTTCTTTCTTATGTCGATCTTCCTTATGGAATGATTGGTCTAAGAAATCCTTCAATAAATGACTAAGACTGTCAATTTCCTCATTGCAGGGAGCTCTAGTTTCGTCAAAACTCGACTATCGTTGGATCTCGATCAGGATTAAATATTGATCATTGATTTCCATACATGAATATCTTGGGAACCTAGGTGCTTCCTTCAACCCATTTCCGGGGCATTTGACTTAGGGCTAGAACTATGGCTTAAGTCGCAATGGGGTTGTGTCTTTCAGGTCTTGAAACTTGTCACAATGGGGTTGTGCCTCTTATCTCTTCGGAACTTGTCACAATGGGGTTGCACCACTTGTGTCTAAGAACTTTTGGAGATTTGTTTGTCCAAAATAATGAGACAAACCTACTGAGAAGGTCACCAGGTGTGTTGACTAATATTTGTCTGTTACATTACCATTTACCGCCAGTGGTTTTTCGTAACATATCGTGGGACTCAACAATGTTGTTTTAATACTACTTCCATGGTGCATGTGGTACCTCTATCATCATTGATCTATAATATTTTTCAATGACTTGATCTCTGCGCGATGCAACTCTATTTCTCTTAAGCTTGTGTCTTACGTGATGCGACACTATTTCTCATGATCTTGTGACCTGTGCGATGCAACGCTGTTTCTCCTGAGCTTGCATCCTGCATGATTTCTATGCGATGCAACGCTATTTATCCTGAGCTTGTGTCCTGCATGATTTATGCATGATGTCATGCTATTTCTCCTATGCTTGTATCCTGCGCGATGCAGTGTTATTTCTCCTAATCTTGTGACCTGCGCGATGCAATGCTATTTCTCTAAGTTTGTGTCCTGTGCGATTTCTGCACGATGTAGCATTATTTCTCCTCTGTTATTTCTCTGAGCTTGTTTCATGTGCATTATTGAAATCAATGAAAACTAGACTTACAACAATCTCCCCCCTTTGGCATTGATGAAAACACAATAAAATTGTCTTTCACTATATTATCCCTCTTTTTGATTTTTATAGCTTGAATTTTACAACTTGTCCCCCCCTTTGACAACAACGATAGAAGGGATCTTTCTTTTCTCCTCCTGAGATTATGCTCCCCCTAAGGTGATTCTCCCCCTGTCTTTGTGCTTCTTTTTATAATGAATATTTTGTAATTCAATTAGGGATGGAGATTACTCCTAATTTATGTCTAAGATTTTCAAATGTACTTCTTGGTAAGGGTTTTGTAAAAATGTCTTCCATTTGTTCTTTTGTGTCTACATACCCCACTTTCACCTATTTTGAGTAACCTAATCTTTGAGGAAAAGGTATTTGATTGGGATATGTTTGGTTTTAGAGTGTATTATAGGATTTTTATAGATACTTATAGCATTGGTGTCATCACAATTGATAGTAATTATATGATCATATTTCACTTGTAAATATTCTAGGGTTTGTTTCATCCAGATTACTTGTGTGCAGCTAGATGCAACATCAATGTATTGTGATTCTGATGTGGATAGTGATATAGATTTTTGTTTCTTAGTTATTCATGCCACCAGACACTTTCCTAGGAATAATTCTCCTCCACTGGTGATTTTCATGTCATCTATACTACCTTCCCAAACTGCATTAGTATATGCATTCAAAGTAAACTCTTTTGTTTTTGGATACCATAATCCAAAGTCTAAGGTAGATTGTAGATATATGAATATCCTTTTTACTGCTTTTAAGTGATTTTCTTTAGGTGTGGATTGAAACCTAGCCACAATTCGTACAACATGCATTATGTCAGGTCTTGTTGTTGTTGCATAGAGAAAACTTTCAATCATAGATCTATACATAGTCTGGTCTACTTTTGATGAATCGTCATCTAAGCTCAGTTTGCATCCTGTGACCATAGGAGTGCTCATTGGTTTGAAGTCTTCCATTTGGAATTTCTTGAGCATTTATTTGACATATTTATTTTGGTATATGAATATGCCTTTTTCTATTTGAGTAAATTGTAAACCTAAGAAGAAAGTTAGTTCACCTAGCATAGGCATTTCAAACTCTTTCTACATTTATGTGGCAAGTTGTTTTTTAGTATAGTCAAGTTACTTCCAAATATTATATCATCCACATATACCACTACAACAATCATCTTTTGTTCTTTAATTATATATATATATATATATATATTACTATCAGTAGTTCCTTTCTTATATCCTTGTTGTTGTAGATATTGATCAAGTATTGAGAATCATGCTCTAGGGGCTTGTTTAAGACCATACATAGCCTTCTTTAATTTGCATACATAGTTTGGTTTTTCTTTCAACCTAAACCCTTCATATTGTTCTATGTAGACTTCTTCTTCTAAGGTTCCATTCAGGAATGTTGACTTGACATCCATCTGATAGATTTTGAAGTTTTTGAAACATGCAAATGATAAAAACATTCTAATGGATTCTAATCTTACTATTGGGGCAAATGGTTCTCCAAAGTCAACTCCTTCCACTTGGGCATATCCTTTTCATACTAGTCTGGCTTTATTTTTTATGATCTATCCATTTTCATTGAGTTTGTTTTTGAATATCCATTTGGTTCCTACCACATTTTTATCTTTAGGTTTTGGAACCAGTTCCCAAGTTTGAATTTTCTCAATTTGATCAAGTTCCTCATTCATTGCTTTTATCCAGTCTTCACTCTTGTCGGCTTCTGCAAAAATTTTGGGTTCTATTACTGATAGAATTTTCTTTTTAGAGTCAAATATGGGTTTCCTTCTTGTTTCTACACCTGAATCTTTATCTCCTATAATTTGATTTTCAGGGTGATTCTTTTGAACTCTTTTTTATGGTGATTTTGGTAAAGGTGTTTCTTCTTCATACTTCACAACATTATTTTGTGGTTCATTCTCTTGTAGTTCTTTGGTATCTTCTTCATCTTGTGATTCACCATCTTCTTCTTCATCATTAGTTCTTCTCCATTCATCAATTTTTGTTTCATCTTGAGATTTGTTTTTTCTTAATTTGAGATCATCTATTTTTACATTTGCACTTTCCACTATTTTGTGCAATCTTAGATTATAGCATTTGTAGGACTTTTTGTTAGGTGAATATCCCAAAAATATACCTTCATATGATATAGAGGCGCATTTCCCTAAATTATCTTCATCCCTGTTAATGTAACACTTACTTCCAAAGACTCTGATATGTTTCATAGATGTTGGTCTTCCAAACCACAATTCATAAGGATTTTTCTCATGGTTATCTCTAAGTTGTGCTAGGTTAAGTATGTGGAATGTTGTATATATTACATTTCTCCAAAATTTGTCTTGAAGCTTCTCTTCGTTCAACATAGTTCTTGCAGCCTCTTGAACAATTTTGTTTTTCCTCTCCACAACTCCATTCTGTTGAGAATTTCATGGAGCAGAGAATTGTCTCTTGATTCCATGATCTTCACAAAAATTATTTATTTCTTTAGAGGTGAATTCTCCTCCATTATCTGATCTTAAACATTTGATTTTGATATCTATTTCATCCTCTACATAAGTCTTGAATGCTTTAAAATTTTCGAATGCCTCAGATTTTTCTTTGGAAAAATATACCCAGGTCATCCTCGTGTAGTCATCAATATTCAACATGAATTAGTATTCCCCTTGTATGATTCTAGTCCTAGAGAGCCCACARAGATYAGTGTGAACAATCTCCRAGGGTTTTGATGTAGAATGCTCTTTTGTCTTGAATTTGACTCTTGTCTTCTTTCCTAATTGACAATGTTTGCAAACAGGATCTGAGGGCTTGATGATTTTTGGCATGTCTTTTACAACTCCCTTTTTACTAGATTTGATCAGGTTATCAAAGATCGAGTGTCCCATCCTTATGTGACATATCCAACTTTCATCTTCTTGACTCATATGGAATTATTCTTCTTCCTTAATATCTAAGATATACACATTACTTGAGGTTCTTGGTGCAATAACAACTAATTTTACTGATTCTTCTTCTCTTATTTCACATTTCTGGGATTCAAAGATGAGTATATTCCCTTCATCACAAGTTTGTTGAACTTAGAAGATTAGGCTTCATATTTTCAACTAGTAACACATTGTATGCTTTGTTTTTCTTGTTTCCCAGGGTGACTGTGCCTTTTACAAGTATTTTAGCAGATACATTATCTCCAAATGTGACACTTCATTTTTCCTTCTTTGTTAGTTTGAGAAATTTACTTTTATCTCCTGTCATATGTTTGGAGCATCCACTATCAATGTATCATTGACACTTCTTGTTCTTGGCATACAAGGCTACTTTGCATTATGTATCTTCCATATGTTTTTCTTTCCATATTTTCTTATCTTGAGTGATAAAATAAACTATTTTGTGGTTATCCTACATTCATTGGTTTGATGACCATAATTGTTGCACTTATTGCATTCAACATTGAACATTTCTAATGGAGAGAATGAATTGTAACTTCCATTCTTCATATTATTTTTGTTGCTTTTATATTTTTTATTATTTCTATGAATGTATGATTTTCCATAAGCCTTGCAATGTACTTCTTTATGTCCAAAGTTATTGCAAGAGTAGCAATATCCAAGAAAGATGTGTTGATATCTCATTGGAGGAGTTACTCTATCCATTATATTCCATTTGTCTTCTTTCTCTTTTGTGGTAGGTGCAGACTTCAACTTATTATGAACATTCTTTAATGGTGCCTTCTTCATCTTGTTATTTTCAATTTTTAAGGTGCTCTTAAGAGCATTTGCATAACTGATTTTCCTTTTGTCTATCTTATGTGTTGTAGAGGTTGATTTTTTATCATACCCAATTCTTGTCTTATCCTTTGGTGATCTTTGACTATTCAGAATGTCATCCAATATTTTTGAATTGTTTTCAAATCTTGAGTGATTCTTTCCTTTCTCAAGTTCTTTTTTTAGAAGGACAATTCCAGCTTCTTGCTTCTCACATACTTGTTGTTTTTTATCAAGTTATTAAGTTAAGGCCTCTTCTATTCTTTTGGATTCTTGGATTTGAATATTCAATTCAACGATGATTTGTTCATTTTCCTTTACTGTTTTTGAGATTTCTCTTTCTATTGATTTATGTGCTTTCTCAAACTCTAGTAATTGTCCTTTTAGTGACTTAGTCTTGTTTTTTATATTTTTTTAGCTCTTCTAGAGAAATGAGCAATTTTGCTTCAATATCTACTTCATCTTCCTCTTCAGAGTCTTCATCCATAACAAAATTATTTTTAGTAGGATTATCATGTTTCTCTATACCCATAAATAAATGTTTTGATTCTTCTTCTTCTGCACTTTCTTCAGATGAGTTGTTTTCTTCTTTGGTTCAGAATGTCTTCTTCTTTTTTTGGACTTTCTTCTTGTTTCTGGTTTTTCTCTTCTTGTACTCTTTGTAAGTTTCTTCACCATCACTTTCTTCTTATTTTGGATAGGGACATTTGTTGGCAAAATGTCCAACTTTTCCACAATTAAAACATTTAATATGTATTTTTCCTTTGAATTTACCAGTTCCTTTCTTAAATTTTTTCATCAAGTTTGCTACTTCTTCATCAAATATCTCTGATTGATATTCATTGGACACCTGCTCCTAATTCGTCTTATATTTTCTTGCTTTGAAGGTTGTTTCCCCTTTAGATGGTCTTTCTTTCCCTCTCTTCATCTCATAGGCTATGAGGATTCCATGGATCTCATCCATAGTGAGTTTTTCAAGGTTGTCTCTATCATCTAAGGTATATATATTTACATCATATCTCATAGGAAATGATCTCAACACTTTCTAAACAATATATTTTTCTTCTATTGTTTCACCCAATGCTTTGACTGAGTTCACTATCTCGTCTACTCTTTGAAGATATTCTGCAATGTTTTCTTCTTCCTTCATCTTTAGATTTTCAAACTATTCTCTGAGTGTTTGAAGTTTGGATTGTTTTACCTTGTCATCTCCTTCATAAATAATTTTAAATTTGTCCCATAATTCTTTGGTTGATTTGCAGTTCATTACTTTTACAAATACATTTCTGGAAAAATCCACTTAAAATGGCATTAACAACTCTTGAATTGTCACTGCATAAATTATTTGCAGCCACATCAGCTTGTGGGGAAGATGGTGCAGTGTAGCCATCTTCTACAGATTTCAAAATATCAAATCTAAGTGCCATCAGATGACTCGTCATCCTTATTCTCGAAAAAGCATTGTCATGTCCTTTGAAGAATGGTGTTATTTTGGATGGCATTCCTTGTTGTTGATCCATTAGATTCTTTAGGATCTACCTTCCAATGGTTAAAATTTGGAAAAGGAACCTTTCTCTGATACCAATTGTTGGAAATACTGAGAGCGGGGGGTGAATTAGTATTATCTTTTATCCAATTAGTAGTTCTTTTTAAAACTTTTTCAACCACAACAATAAATTAACAATGAATTTAAAAATAATGGATTATTTATCATTAATAAGAATTACAATGTTTGTATAACAACAAGTTGTGATTGTGAAGGACACCAATCCTTTTTAGAGCACCAACTCTAGGAAACACAAACCCCCTTCTTTTTCTGAGAAACTACTCAAGGAAGTTGCAACTCCCTACTTCTTCAAGCACCAACTTGAAAGGAGGCTCCAACCCCCTGAATTCTTCAAGCACCAACTTGAAAGGAGGCACCAACCCCCTGGCTTTTTCAGGCTTCTATTTAAAGAGGACTATAGTCCTTCCTACCTCCTCCCTCCCACCCTCACTGCACAATTTTTATTTTTACTATCATATATTATGGTGACTCTGCTTCAAGTATACTCATATATCTCATGAGTCACACTTTCATTCTTCATTCAGATGGGTTTATATATCTTAACAAATGGTGTGCATCATTGAACCAGTGTGTCTCTTAAATTAATCAACGTGCCCCTTCATTAACAATATATTGTTATTGAAATTAACTTGAATTGACTTCAAATCCCTTTTAAATTAATTAAGTTTAGTTATTTCTTATGTCAATATTCCTTATGGAATGATGGGTCTGAGAAATCCTTCAATAAATGACTAAGACTGTCAATTTATGCATTACACAGAGCTCTATCTTAGTTGGAACTCAGCTATCATTGGATCTCAATCAAGATTAAATCTTGATCATTGATTTCCATGCCTGACTGTCTTGGGAACCTAGGCTCTTCCTTCAACTCATTTCTAGGGAATTTGACTTAGGGATAGAACCTTGGCTTAAGTCGCAATGGGGATGTGTCTTTCATGTCTCGAAACTTGTCACAATGGGGTTGTTCATCTCGTCTCTTCGAAAATTTTTGTAATGGGGTTGCGCCTCTTGTGTCTCGAAAATTTTGAACTTTTGTTTGTCCAAACTGACGAGAAAAACCTACTGAGAAGGTCACCATGTGTGTTGATCGACATCTGTCGGTTACATTACCACTTATAACCAATGGTTTTTCATAACATATTGTGGGACTCAACAATGTGGTTTTAATACTACTTCCATGTCTCACGTGGTAGGTTGGATGGATGAAGCGTGCTACCTCTATAACCGTTGATCTAGAATATTGTTCAATGGCTTGATCTCTATGTGATGCAATGTTATTTCTCCTGAGCTTGTGTCTTGCACAATATCTATGCAATGCGACACTATTTCTCTTGAGCTTGTGACTTGCGTGATGCAACGTTATTTCTCTTGATCTTGCATCATGCGCGATTTCTGTGCGATGCAACGCTATTTCTCCTAAGCTTGCATCCTCTGCAATTTTTTTGTGATGCAATACCATTTCTCCTATGCTTATGTCCTACATGATTTATGCACGATGCAACACTATTTATCCTGAGCTTGTGACCCGCGTGATGAGCGTTATTTCTCTGAGCTTACATCCTGCATGATTTCTACGTGATGCAACATTATTTCTCATGCACTATTTCTTTGATATTGTGTCCTTCACATTGTTGACATCAATGAAAACTAGACTATCAACAAGTGTATGTGGAGGGGAATAAGGTATTTTCTTAAGGCCCCCAATCAAGCACTGGGGACTAAAAATAATTAAGGCGCATCCCAGAGAGAGTATATGTTTTCGCTTGTCTATTGGTTTTAGGATGGCCAAGATTAGATAGTATCCCTATCCCCTCTATCAGAGGAAGGATGTGGATATATGGGAGGAAGTGAGAGAATGGGGTCATCCAATGGATGCATGGAGATGCGCATGCCCCAAAGGTGTGGATGGAGGAGGTAGAGTTAGAAAAAGATATGAGGCCATGTTGCATCTGCAAAGGGGATGAAGCATGGTATGGTGATCCAGGTGGATATCGGTGGCTACCCACCTTTTCCAAATGTCTCAAAACAGTTTTCTAGCAATTTTGGCAATTTACTATTTTTAGCAGGTTTTAACTTCCGGGGCCATTTTGAGGGTCCAAATGAAGTTTTTTCAAGTTCGAGGTTTTCAATGATATCTAAAGGCATGATTGAGCCCCCAAAATGAATCTCCTCAACGATACCTTTTCAACGAGCTATCACACGCCTAAAACGGAGATCGTATGCAAATGTTACGACCCCGGGAAGTTGATGTACTCACTTACCCAAATGGGACCCACATGACTTTTGGCGCTTCATCTCCTAGGGTTAGGTTTTTGGATGTCTAGGGTTTTTGGAATTCCTTCTTATTTTAAAAAGGCCTTCAGAACCTCATTGTAATTATCTTCTTGTGAATGCAAATAGCCGTCACATCTCTTCTCAGAGATAAGCTGCCACCATTCTAGCGAGTCTTTCACTCTGTATTTTACAGTCTCTGTACATTTCTTTCATTAATAGAAAATTGTGTATTACTGTATATCTGTGTTTATGGTTGCATATTTGATACATTTATGCTATATTATTGAATATCTGTGATATCTCTATGCATTTCTTTATTATATCTCCGCTCTCATTTCGTGCCGAAAATAATCTGGATCAGTGGTATCAGAGCGGGTTGTTCTTGATCATTTTTTCATTGCATGTCCCTGACAAGGTCTGAGTATAGAAATTTGGGTCTCAATATTGTCTCTCTTGAGGAAAATCGCTCTCACACACCGAAGAAACCCTCAATGGCGGAAGAAAATAAAAACGATGGAGCAGACGATCCTATTAGTCTATTGCTTGAGCAAGCTCTCACGCGACAGAGGGATAAAATAATGGAGAATTTTTCCCACAGCCTTCAATGCCTACCGATAGAAACAGGTGCATCTTCACCAAGTGGTCACTTTGGAGGCACCTCGCCTTTCAAGGTACAAATTAATTTTGATATTCCTTTATTTGAAGGACAGATAGATGTAGAAGCCCTAGACAAATGGTTAAATTTGCTAGAAGGTTATTTCTCTGTTCACAAATTTTCCGACAAAGAAAAGATCACCTTCACACTCCTTAAAGCTCTCCCCCATGTCAAACATTGGTGGGAAACTTATTGGTAGCAGAGTTCCACAGAGGAGTCTGAAATATATGGGGTCGATCCCACTTGGGATTTTTTTGTGGATGCGGTAAAGGAACAATATTACCCTGT
>JASDQU010752219.1:13536-24310 GCA_032191745.1 Picea mariana
CAAAACCACTCTAACCAAGCTAATAATTCCAAGCCAAATCCCAAAATCTCCAAGCTAACCAAAGCTAACAAGCTCAAGAACCCCTTCTCCATGAGAGCTCCTCTCCTTTTATAAGTTGAAGAGGATAAGGTGAGGAGGTTAGGATGATCCCACTAAATCATGAAAGTGAGTAAGATCCAAACCATTCGGATGCCACCTCACCATGGAAGTTTCTTCTTCTAGAAGATTCGAGAAAATGCTCGTTTTTCCCACGTGTAAGCATTCTCGCACCCTGCATATAGTGCAACCTACAAACTGTTCACACCCTAGCTATGATGCATCCTACGAGAATCAGGCATTCTCGCATCCTAATACATAGGCAGCCTACAAACTTCCTTTTTTATAAGGTTTTTACACAAGAAAATACAACTTCTTTTCTCAGGAAAAGTTCTTCTCCCTTCTCTCTTTGGGAACTCAAGCCACTGACCCCTCCGAAGGAAACAGATAGGTTTACATCATTAATGGTCATAGGGATGATGAAAATAATGTGTAACAGCAGGAGGGTTTGGAGTCTTCGGAGAGTGGGGCTTGGATAGAGAAATAGTCCTTAGATCCAGTGTCTTTTTGCTAGTCTTGATTGTCAAGTGAGGGTTTGCAAATTGGTAAATGAACTCATCCCAAGTTTGTCCCTGTTTTTCCAATTCAGCTAAAACAAGGAGTTTGATAAGGCCATGGTGAAATATTCTGTTGTGGGGGTTGGTTACATTCTTCCTCACTTGAGAGGACATCTTCTCCAAGCTCTTTAAAAAGTAGAAGGGGAAATTCAATGGTTTATTGAACTAAAAGTGAGCTAACAATCGAAAGTGACAGGCTTTAAAGGTGGAATATCTACCTTCACATGTGATCAACCTGGTGATGACTATGAGAGGGTTAATTCGCTCATCATTTATCCACTCCTTGGAGTATCCTTTAGCTCCAAATATGTTCTGAAATTCTAGTTTAAAAACCTTTTTATAGCTCGATCGTAGAAACTAGTGGTTTTTAAACCATCTATCCCCAATTCTTGGAAGCTTTGTGGCTACAGATATGGATTCCTCCAAGACCCCAAAGGTGAGAGACCCCATGCACATTTTATTTCCATCAAAACTGAGGGAAAATTGCATTGAAATGCCAACGTCGTGGCCCTGCAAGTGGGACAAAAATTCCCTCCAGCCTGTGCCCAAAAACACTTCCCTGCACTGTTCAAACTCAGGGATGGTGAAGAGGTCAGTGTAGGAAGATGGCTTATACCATTTTGGAATCATGACGCTGTGAAAAATAATGGACAGAGGGAAAAATTCATAGAGGATAGGTGCAATCGGGCCAAGAAAGGGCACGATTTAAACAGAGGCTGAGCACAATTAAGCAAGGGCCGAGCATAATGTGGACAGAGGTGAATCAGAATGAGTAGAGGGTGCATGTGTTTTATAGATTAAAGACGAATTCAATGAGTAGAGGGTGAGTGTGAGAAATAAATGGGATAACCCAATTGAGTGATCCCTCTGTTTATGAGTGCTCCTAGGGTGGAAATGGTTGCATTCATAATGAATGTACACGCACGAGTTGCCATGTGTGAGCGATTTTGAATTTGAAGGCATGTTTTGGGGGAAATCATAATGATAAGAAGTTAGATCAATGTCCAAGTCTTTGACTTGGACATTTTATCATGAAAATGTCTAAGGTTTGCATCATTCAATCTTTCTTGCCATGAACTAATTCAAATAAATGCCATTGATTCCTGGTTACCTAAAATTGTGGACAGTTATTGGTGTATATTTTCATATGGCACTTCGTCTGGAACCTCATATGACACCTCATATGGGACTTCATATGGCACCTCTATGTGAAATGCATTTTTACCTCCTGTAATGGATAGCCTGCAGTCTTAGAATGATTTTGACAGCCACAGTGAATAGGAGCAGAGGCAAAGTGTTCCATTATTATTTATTTTTCCACCATGCTTACTCAATCCACTCGCATAAGACATCTAATATCAGTTCTACAATGAACAGTCTGTAACAAC
The DNA here is from genome assembly GCA_032191745.1 of Picea mariana. NCBI lineage: Eukaryota > Viridiplantae > Streptophyta > Pinopsida > Pinales > Pinaceae > Picea > Picea mariana. The sequence goes on from JASDQU010752219.1 coordinate 15,578, forward strand.
AATAAACCAATAAAGTGTTATGTTAAGGATATGTAAATCAATTTATAGCACACAGGGAATTAGCATTTCAAAAATTAAAATGATTGTTGATGTAATAACCTATATCATGAAAATAATACACATAAATTTTTACAAAGGTTCACTTCTTTTAGGAAATGTTATCATTTGTGAACTCATGAACCCCTCCCGCACACCTAAGTAATGTGACACCTCACAATAAAAAATATAGGAAACTAGTCAGTTCTCCCAATAGTCGAAGATTTACAGCTTGTTAAGTGTAGAGATAAATTTCACAGATTGGTCTGACGAGATGTTTAGAAGATGGCCCCACCTATAGGATAAAAGATCCTATATATAGATAAGAAGAGGTAGGCGAGAGAGTTTCAAGATAGTCTCAAAGTTAGTTCCCAATGGACAATTTATGGAGTTCATTAACCTTAACATAACCATACACACTTCATGTTATCTTTGTCTACAAGTGATGTCATACATCAGGACAAGTTTAAATTTTTATTTATTTTTTGTCAGATTACCATCCTTGCTAGGTAGAATGCCCCACTTCCAGCAAGCCTGTTCAATACTACGGCAATACAGAAGGTCCTTACTTTAAAATATATTGGTAGAAGTACTTATTTCTCGTAGACTAGCTCATAAGGGGTATGCCCAGTGGTGTTTCTCCAGGTGGTCTGATATGCCCACAAAGCCTCTGGAAGCCTATCAGCCCAATCTCGATGATGTAATTGAACGGTCTTGGTTAAGATAGCTTCCAGAACTTTGTTTGTATACTCTACCTGACCATTAGCTTGTGGGTGGTATGGAGAATATTTACAGTGTTTAATCCCATATTTCTCTGTTAGTTCTCTCATCAGATTGGAAGTGAATTGAGTGCCTTAGTCTGTAACAATTTCATGAGGGACAACGAAGCGGGTAAAGATGTCTTCGTAAATGAATTTGACAATGGATTTTTTTGTAGCCCTAAATGGGGCTTTTGCCTCTACCCACTTGGTGACATAATTTATACAAACCAAAATATAGTTTTTCTTATGAGACATGGGTGAAATTGGTCCTACAAAATCAAGGGCCCATTTCTCAAAAGGTTCTATCATAACTTGGGCATGAAAGGGAATTTCGTCAGCTGACATTGGTCTTACTATCCTTTGGCAACTATCACAACTCCTCACATACTTGGCAGCATATTTGAAAATGCTAGGCCAATAGTAACCCGAATGTAACACCTTATATGTTGTACGTCTATGAGAAAAATGGCCACCACATGGTCCATCATGACAACTTCACAGTATTTATGGTACCTCATCCTCTCGGACACATCTATGAATAATCAAATCAGGACTTATCTGAAAAATTTCATGGCCAACCCAAGAGTAATTGGCACTTTGCGTGATAATTTTATGCTTTTCATGAGGTAACAAATGAGATGGTAACTTCCTAGTAGCTAAATAGTTTTCCATATCTGCAAACCATGGGGTATTTACAGAAAGGGAAAAAATGTGCTTGTCTGGGAAACTATCATCTACAGGAATATCATCATCCTCATTTTTTATTCGTGAAAGAAAAACATCTACCAAATTCTCCTTTCCAGGTCGGTCAAGAATGATGATGTTAAACTCTTGTAATAGAAGGAGCCACCTCATCACTCGACCATTAGTTATGGGTTTATTCATGAGAAATCTAATGGAGGAATGATCTATATGTACAAATACTTCATAACCTATAATGTATTGATGAAGCTTATTGATAGCATGAACTACTGCCAAGAATTCCTTCTCTGTAACTGTGTAGTTTAGCTCGACAGGGGACAAGCTCTTGCTTACAAAATAAATGGCATAGGATTGTTGGTCTTCTTTCTTCTCTAATACTCCTCCTATTGCGGTGTCAGAGGCATCAGTAGATATGTGAAATGGGAGAGCCCAATTGGCCCCCTAAGAACTGGTGCCATAGACAGCTTAGCTTTTAGGGTTTCAAAGGAATTTTGGCACTGCTCAGTCCAAAGAAAATCAACATCCTTTATTAACAATCCAAACATGGGTGCAACAATCTTTGTGAAATTTTCAATAAACCATCAGTAGTGCCCGACATGTCCAAGAAAGCTTGGCAACTCTTTCTGAGTCTTGGGGGTTGGAATTATGATGATGACCTCAATCTTTGCAGGATAGACTTTAATTCCTTCATATGAAATGTGATGTCCCAAAACCAATCCTTCAGTCAACAACATTTTACATTTTTCACGACTTAATGACAGGTTCATTACTTGGCATCTGATAATGACCTTTTCTAATTTATCTAAGGCTTCCTGGTAAGTGTTTCCATAAACTGTGAATTCATCCATGTACACCTCCAAACAATCATGACTAAGATCAACAAATATCCCTAGTACTACTCATTGAAATGTGGTAGGAGCATTACACAATCCAAATGGTAAAACCCTATAGGCATAGGTGCCCCAAGGACAAGTAAATGTAGTCTTGTCCTGATCCTCAAGTGCTATGAGAATTTGATTGTACCCACTATATCCATCTAAAAAGGAGAAATAATTATTTCCGGAAAGGGTATCCAAAACATGGTCGGTGAAAGGAAGAGGAAAGTAATCCTTCAGAGTGGCTTTGTTGAGCTCCCAGAAATCAATACAAATTATCCATTTCTTAGTCACTTTCTTTGGGACCACTACAAGTGTGGATACCCACTTACTATCGGAGATGGGATAAATAAATCTAACATTTAATAACTTTTGGAGCTCCTCTTTTACTATATCCTTGAGTGTTGGTTTCATCCTTCTCAGGGGTTTCCTAATAGGTGTTAATCCCCCCTGGGTGTATATGTCATGGATGCATGTGTCAGGGTGTATACCCTTCATGTCAGTGTATTCTCAGGTGAATGCCCCTGATTTTTCTTTAAGGATACTTACTAATTGTTTTTGTTGGTCTGCATCTAGCCTGAAGTTTATATGTAGAAATTTTTCTGGGCTAATCTCGTATGGAATGGTATAAGACATGGCAGACTCATCTATCTCGAATATAAAATATGTCGAAGACAAAATGGATGGGTCCAATTGTTCCTGAAATTCTTCCCCAAACATGTAATCAAATTCAAGAAAAGATTGTGGAAAATCAACACATGTGATAGCAGAAATGAACTGGTTTAGCACATTTTCCATTATGTGCTCCTAAAGTGACCAAGCATGGTCACTTGGCAACATAGGTTCTTCCCAGTCCTCATTCTCCTATGGAAATTCAAGCCACCATAGATTATCTGTGATAGGTTGGGTTGGAGGGTATATGGTGAGCTTTTGGATAGAGAGTCCCTTTGAGATAGTCATTTCTCCCTCTCTACAACCAATAAATGCATTGGTTGTGGCTAACCAAGGTATTCCCAAAATGACGGGATAGCCTTTGGTAGGATCCTTTGAGTGAATGACAAGAAAGTCTACTGGGTACTCCCATGAGGCTAAATTAACTATGATATCATCCAAAATTCCTTCAGGTATAACCCCGGTCTTCTCTGCTAATTCCAAAATAGTTGGGGTATGTATAAGAAGAGGTATTAACTATAGTTCCTCCAAGGTAGTCACAGTCATAACATTTATGGCTGCGCCTAGGTCTATGAGAGTGTTCCAATTGGAAACCTTTTTAATGATTATGGTCACTACGGGATTTCTTGGGTTCCCATATTTCTCTACCTTAGGCTACTCTGATATGTACTCAGAAAGTTCTCCTATCAAATGTACTGTAGGAGGGTCCTTTTGCTTCCTACCTGGCTTCTTAATACACAATTCTTTGACTACCTATTTGTAGATTGGAATTTCCTTAATGGCTTGTAGCAAGGGAGTCTTGACACAAATATTCTTTAATTCATTCAAGATGTCAAACTCCAGTCAGGTGGTAGGTTTCCCGATTACCAATATTTCTAGATAAGGAGGGGCTTTCATAATTTGTGAAGGTTCATTTTGTGGAAGCTTGGGTGCTTGGTCCTTAGGAATAATAACATCTTCCCACCTAGTGTCATTCATGGGTTGTTTGGGGATTTCTTCTTCTTCTTCTTCCTGGATGACTACTGAAGGCCTCTGCCTGTCCAGAACTTTTTCCAATCTTAGTTGAATCTCTTGTAATGGAACAAGAGTAATAACATATGTCGAGAAGGCCTACATCTCAACATTGTGAAGAGGTTGAGTGGGCTTATTTTTGGGATTGGGAACTATTTGTGTCAGTAATAATGTCTAAAAGAGGACATAGGATGGGTGAAGGCCTTTATTCCAACCACATTGCAAGAGACCATGATGAGATCCCAATATATGAAGGACTTAGTCAACAAGAAGGCTCCAACAAAATCCTTCATCCCTCAAGGAGGTAAGGAGACCAAATTTCCATAGAATTCATGGACAAGGAAGGACAGAACGGATGAGGAGACTCGAAGAGAAATAAGGAGGAAGAATCTCTATTTCAACCAAAAAGATACGTGGGAACCAAGTCATAGATGTATGAGAAAGGGTAAATTCCATTATATTGAGTTATTTTTCGACGAGGAGGATGATGGTGAAGATGAAGGTATTGGACAGTACAGTTGTGAACCCTCATAGACTACAGTGAAGGCACCATTACAAGGTATCCCTAAGGGGGTAACCATTTCCACACTTTAAATAGTCCCTAAATATTACACCTTAAGGATTAGAGGCATTTTTCAATGATGGAGAGTTATGACATTAGTGGATGGTGGAGCTACCCACAATTTCATTGATGTGACACTTGTCAATGAGAGGAAGATCCTTGTGGAGGATTTCGAGGGATTCAATGTGGTAGTAGTATATGGGTACAACATGATGTGCACTCTAAGGATCCAAGGACTAGAAGTAACCTTGGGAAACTACACATTGATCGATGACTTTTACATTGTGGATTTAGCAGATACTCATGTTTTGTTAGGAGTTTAGTGGCTATACTCTTTGGGGGATATTCACATGAATTTTAAATACATGAGAATGGAGTTCCAGGACAAGGATGGGAAATGATTTTTCTTGAGAGGTATGCCAACAAGTTTCCCCAGGATCATGTCTAACCAGTGCATGGAGGCCCTTTTTAAACATGAGGACGTGGCTTACATAGCAGAGTGATTGATCAATATGGAGAAGCCATCACATGAAAACCAACATTACGTTGTGGATAGCCAGGCATTTTTGGGAAATCATGAGAGAGTGTTTGAAGAATTTCCAATATGGAGACCACCGGATAGAGTATTTGAGCATGTCATTGAGCTAGAAGAAGGGTAGAAGCCCTAAATTACCACTCCCTACAGTCATCCCAAGATATTCAAGGAAAAAATAGAGAAGGCCATAAAGGAGCTGATAGAGATGGGACACATCTGAACTAGTTCTAGTCCTTTCGCTTTGTTAGTTTCACTAGTGAAAAAGAAAGATGGTACTATGAGGATGTGCATAGACTATAGGGCGCTAAATAAAAAAACCATCAAGAACCGATACCCAATACCCAATATTGATGAGTTTATCAATGAACTGCATGGGGAAGTGTATTTCTCAAAGGTTGATATGTGATCAGGGTACCACCAGATTCGGTTCAAGGAGGAGGATATACATAGAAAACATTCAGGAGTCACTATGGGCACTAAGAGTTTTTAATCATGCCCTTTTATTTGACTAATGCACCAGCTACCTTTCAGTCATGCATGAACCATATCTTAAACAAACACTTGAGGAAATTTCTATTGGTTTCTTTGACATCTTCTCATCTACAGTGGGACATGGGAAGAACACATGAAGCATGTGGATGCGATTCTCACCATTATGGAGGAACACTCGCTTTTTTCCAAGGAATAAAAATGTGAGTTCGGGTTGATAAAGATCCTTTATATAAGCCACGTGATTGGTGTTGAGGGATTAAAAGTGCATTAGGAGAAGATTCATACCATATTAGACTTTCCCACTCCCATATCACTCACGTATATATGAGGATTATTCAGGATATGTAGTTACTGCAGGCACTTTGTGAAAGGAGTTTTTCAATTGGTAGCGCCATTGACAGATCTCTCCAAAAAGGGGGAATTCTGATGGTCAGAAGAGGCATATGTGGCATTTCAAAAAATGAATAAGGTAATGAGTACTTTCCCAATATTAGCACTACCATATTTCACACAGCCTTTTGTCCTAGAATGCGATGCATCTGGTGAAGGGATAGGAGCAGTATTAATACAGAACCGACACTTGATCACCTTTGAGATATGGAAGCTAAGGGATCTTGAGAAGCTATATATGATATATGGCAAGGATATGTTGGTCATCATGCATGCATTGGCCAAATTCAGATAGTACTTGGTAGGAGTATGCTTCATGGTTAGGACGAACCACAACAACTTGCAGTATTTCTTGGAGTAGAGGGACTTGAATGAGAGACAACATAAATGGATGAGTAAGGTACATGCATATGATTTTGACATTGAGTATGTAAAGGGGAAGAAGAATGTAGTTGCAGATGCCTTATCCAGGAAGCCAACATCCTTCTCCATGTCATAGATCTCAATGATATGGAAGTCCATCCTCTTGGTGGAATACTCTAAGAATACTTTCACTTGTGAGCTGATGAAGGGAAGTATTCAGGATGATAGGTACAGGGTATTGTATGACATCATCTACTATAAATACATGATATATCTTGTCCCTGGGTCCACACTTAAAGATAAGATTCTAAGGGAAGCACACGACACACCACTGATAGGGCACTAGAGGTATCTAAATACCTATCAACAAGTAAGGGAGAGATTCTCATGGAAAGGTCTCAAAGGGGATGTACTTCGTCATGTGAAGGAATGTGTGACTTGCAAATAGAACAAGTCAAATTTCACACACCCCACAGGACTACTTCATCCATTGTCGATTTTGGAACATAAATGGGAAAGCATTTCTATGGAATTCATCATAGGATTACCAAAGGTGCAGGGTAGAGACTGTATTTATGTGGTGGTGGAAAAATTGACTAAGTATGTGGACTTATTTGCTATTCCTACATAGTATAGCACGTCTCAGGTAGCATATTTATTCTTCGGGGAAATGTTCAGGATCCATGGCCTACTGAGGAACACAGTCAATGACCAGGATAGCAGGTTTATCAGTGTGTTTTGGCGGGAGTTGTTTAGGTTACCCGGAACAGAGTTGACACCTAACACTAGCTATCATCCCCGGATAGATGGGAAAAATTAGATAGTAAACAAATGGGTAGAAGGGTACCTAAGGAAATATGCTTTAGGGAAGAAATGGGCATAGATAAAATGGTTTTATCTAGGTGAGGACTGCTACAACACCACTTATCACATGCCCATCAAGATGAGCCCATTCAGGGCATTGTATGGATATGATGATCCATATTTTATGGACTTGGAATGATATGGATTTTATGAGAAGAAAGAAATGAATACAAATTATTATTATTCTTTACACAGAGTAACAGAGATACAGTAAAATTGACTTATATTCCATAAGGAAATATGTTGAAACTATAAAATGCAACGGAAAAAAAGCTTCCTAGAATGGTGGCATCTTATCTCCAAGAAGAGATGTGACGGCTATGCTCATTCACCAGAAGATGATTACAAGGAGGCTCTCCAAGCCTTTTTTACAATAAAAAGGAATGAAAAAACCCTAGACATCCAAAAAACTAACCCTAGGAGATGAAGCACCAAAAGTCATGTGGGCCTCGTTGGGGTAAGCTAGTACATCAACCTCCTGGGTCGTAACTTTTGCATACGATCTTTGTTTTAGGCGCATGATAGCCCGTTGGAAAGGTCTATCCAAGAATTTCGCATGCTTCTGTCAAAATCTAACTCTGTCTATATTATAACTGTGGTGATCCCTAAAAACATTGTTTAGAGCCTCAAAACAGCCCCAGAGGTTGAGGACCCAAAAATTAGGGAAAACCTACCCAAATGAACTAGTTGGAATAGGTGGGAGGCCACCAAAATACATATGGATCAATCCTCCCCCCTTAGGAAGCAATGGTATCCATTGAATTGAGTTCCCCCATCATATGAGGAAATTTTTACTAAATTTGGCCCCAGGTGAGCCACTTGCCTTGGTGCAGGAGCTGCCCTACTTTGACAACTTGATAAAGATGGATCCTTTGTTGTTGAGTGCCCTTGACCTGTGTGTCCACAATATGATTACTATATTCCTATTGCATCCATTCAAGGTTGAGCTCTGTTGGTTTCAACTGTTCTTCTATCTCTGAGGTGTCCAATAATGGTGGAAAATATGGTCGAAGGAGAGCCACGTTGAACATTGGGTGCAGTCCAAGGAAAGGAGGGATGTTGAGCTCAAAATAATTTTCACCCACAACCTTGGTGATAGTGTAAGGTCCATAATGGAGTGGGAGAAGCTTCTAATGGGACCCTATAAGGAATTATTTATGCAAGTGCAACCAAACTTTTTCTCCCACCTGAAACTTATGTGGCAACTGATGTTGATCATGGCGTTGCTTGTACTTGGCATTGGAATTTTGTAAAATATCCTAAACTTGTTGGCGGATGTGATGGATCCGCTCAATGAACCGGGTAGCTTTTCCAGCTTCAGTTGGAGCATGTGATGAGTTGGTCGAGGTGGCCGCAAGGGGTATTGCAACATTTATGGGACCCAGTGGTTGGAATCCCAACCCCACCTGAAAGGGGTTGTGGCTGATTGAGCTATGGAGGGATCGGTTGTAGCTATGTTGAACATAGGGA
>JASDQU010752219.1:35850-68848 GCA_032191745.1 Picea mariana
TTATCTCTTTCTATTATTTGATGCATACACACATATAAACACATCTAAACAAATAGATCAGCAAACTGTTTGACGAAATACCACAACCAGAAAAAAGTTTAAAAGACACCAAAACAAGTGATGATCCTTGCATAATGGCTTGGGATCATTACACAAGTTTACAGATGAAAGACACCTATTCACTGCAAGGATAGCTGAGTTGCAAGAAGACACCCTCATGGCACTGGCCACGTGCAAATATATGCAGAGATGGTACGAGAAAGCACACCAATTCATGGAAAGAATCGACTATATCAGCATGGTGAAAAAGGGACGAGACGTTGAAGAGCATGGCATCCGGGTGCTAAGGGAAAGAAGCATCGACCACATAAGGAAATCAGTCGAATATTGGGTTAAAATGGCTTGGCAACCTCATCAAGAAATCCAAGATAAATGGGCCAAGTGCGAGAAAATTCGGATCAAGATCAACCAGGTGATGAAAGACATCAGGCTCCCCAAGTTTGGCACACCCAAGGACTTTTTCGACTTGCGCGACATAGTCAAGTCACATGTCTAGCAAGACTCATCATGGGCTGAGGAAATAGAAAAGGTGATAGACATGGTGCCAGGTCAGGTGCAACAGTTCATTGAACACCCGATCAAAGCTCGGGTTATGTTGCAACAGTTAAGTGCCAGAATAGTCAAGTATCCGGCACAAGCGGTAGATATAAGAGAGATTCACTCAGCCTCAGTGGAACAACATAGATTTTTCATATGCCAACACCTACGAGGATCTATTCATCAAGTGGTCGGAGTACGAGAAGAGTCACCCACTTAAGTGATATCCTGAGATGACTCTTAGAAAAACTGACAGAAGAAAGCGCCATGTGGTGAGTTTTGTTTTACTTATTTGCACTTTAGTAGTTATTTTTAGTTAATAGTATGTTATAAATAGGAGGATCGACCTATTAGCAAAGGTGGATGGTTGTTGCAAAGACCCTCATTTTATGGTTTTGTAAAGAACTATTTCGGAACTGCCTTTAATTGAGAAGTCTTGTTTAGGACCTGAGACAAATTTTGTGTTTTTCATCAAAAGCATGTATGATTGGGTGTGAAGAAGAATTATTTATTATTTCATCTCATGAATGGATGTTGTAACGAGTAAGAGCTACTAAATATGTTGATAAGTTATTTGATTCAACGTTTTACAGTTTTTTTCTTTAATGATGAAGATAAATCATTGTGTTATTGTGTGATTGAAGATTAGAGTTAAGTGAATTATTTTATTTTCCATTGTTTATCGCATGCATGTTTTCTTCTGATAAATTATATCTCAGACAATAATTGGAATACCTACATGGTTAACATATTAGTACTAGGCCTGTGGTAGAAAATCATTGTCTGCATGCTACAGTGAAAGGGTTATCCCAAGCTCAGCCTCTTCTCCACTAATTAAGTTTGTTCCGACTTTGTCACTTAGTTGGTTTATACCAGCTTTATTTTACATTAGTCCCACCTAAGAGAAAACACAAAAAGAGAATGTTTGAGCTGAAGGAGAAAGCCTTCACAAGAAAACGTAAAGCCCATCAATTATTTTGGCTGGATCGCAAGATCTAGAGAACCATTCCACTATTAAACGCTTCAAAGTCTAATTGGGCCTCAGTGGCGGGTTTGGTTCATGTTTTTGAGTTAAATGGATTTAGGACCCCTCAACATGTTGATGCACTTGTTTATGGTACATGTTGATTTCATGTTATTGGTACAGGTTGTTTGGTGCAGGTTGGTTGGTATAGGTTTACAACATTATATCTCATAGTGATAGTGTGATAGTGGTTCCATCATTCTAATTATATTTCAGGGCGGTTGGATGGGGAAAGTACAGGTGGTTGTAGCCACCTTCTGGTTGTATCCAAAGAACATAGGGGGTTGTAGCCTCCTTCTGGTTGTAGACAGAGAATTTGGGAGTTGGATCTTCCCTTAGGTTTTAGCCTGAGAAACTAGGGGGTTGGAGTCTCCTTTCCATTGCAGCTAGAAAACAAAGGAAGTTGGTGCTTTCAATGAATGTAATTCTTCAAGACATATAAGAAAAATCATTCCGTGGTTTTCTCCCACTTTAGGTTTCCACGTAAAAACACTGGTGTATTGTGTATGTGTATGATTGCTCATTTGTTCATTGTTTATTTACTCTGCAACTATTTAATGATAATGCTACATTGATATAACACTTGCATATTGTGGTTAAAAAGGATTTAATTTCTCTAGTACTAGTTCACCCCCCCTCTCAGTAATCCAACAACTTCCCCTCATCATTGCAGAACCTTGGTTCTTGTAGACCCTCTAGATGCCTCAAGTGAAACTTCACTTTATCTGCATGTGATGCCAAAAGGGCCAATGTCTAAGGGTTTTGTATGTGTATAGATGATGAACCCCATATCTTCCCACTGCGCACCAACAAATAGTTTTGTTGTCAGGATCAAGAACTGTAATTGAGGGGAATGTTTTGGAGGCCGAATAAGGAAGAGATGGAAGAATGGATGGAGAGAAAGTAGTGAGATTTTTCCAGAGAATAGAATAGAAACTCTCAGCTCAATGACAAATATTGGTTACAAAGGTATGTTTTCATAGATCTGCATGAAATTTTCTTTAGTGAATTTTCGATAATTTTGACTGAATGGTTAGAAAGGCTAGTGGAGAACGCTGGGAGATATAGAGTTGGAGCGCGCGCATGTAATGCATAGTAAAATGAGGAAGTGTGCACATTACAGGATACCACGTATAGCAACTTAAGTGCGTGTGATTTTGAGGCCAAGGAGCCTTTGTGTATATGTTTTGTTTTGTAGGCTAGTGAGCCAATTTTGTGATTATTAGGCCGGAGAGCCTATATGTTAAAGGTCAGTGCACCTACTTTTGTATATACCTCATAATTAATATAAAATACATAGTTGCACGTAGACCGACCACAATAAAAGAGTCTGGGGGACTAAACTCCACTAGTTAGGGAAAGGGAGGGCTAAAATTTAAGGAAAATGGATAAGCTATGAAGCTTAAGCCAAAATTGAATATTATATTAATATTTCTTAAAGTATAAGGTATGGATAATTATTTTATCCTAAGTTCCAAAGTTGGGGACAAGTGGGCCAAAGTATCTCCCAACATGACAAGTGTCAAGTTGGGGGACATGCATACATATTGTTGGGGACTTAGTTCATTTCATATCATTCTTCCCATCATTCCATCCATCATTCAGCCATGATTCCATGACCATTGTCACTCATGCAGTCAATTATCCTTCATACATTCATGTCACTGTATCTAAACCTATATGCATAGCCATACTTGTTGGTGTAGCTGGTTATCTTGGGAGTTGGACTAAAGAAGCGGGTTGTCAGGCTCATGGGATACTGAAGAGGTGGGTTGTCAGGCCCGTGAGAAACTATCTGGGTGAGAGAATTGTTGGGAATTGATTTCCTAAAGGTGCTAAATTACAGCTACAGGGCTCTGAGACTTCCTGTCCAGCATGTTGTTGAAGCCCGGAAAGGAAGTGGGGCAGCCGAAGGACTGTTGAGCAAAGAAGAGGAACACTTCCTAGGGTGGGGCATGCATGTGGGGATTGAGAGACTGTAGGTTGTTAGTTTGAGTGGAACCTGTGACAGATACTTTTCTGTTGTTTATGAGCCATTAGCCTGGTTAGAAATTCCTTTACCCGGGTGGAGTTTAGTCCCAGCTCGGGGGTGACCCACTATTGAGAGTGATGAGTAGTGTGGTCTAAGGCTGGGAGGTTCGTGGAAGGTATGCACGTAGTTGGTGATATTCTTACCAAGATAAGTGCCAATTGTGTGATAATTTACATGTTGCATTATTATTTACGGGTTCAGTTTTATAAGTTTATCCCATGCATGGTTATAACTGTCAGTATGTTTATGGGTATTTCCTGTATATGTGGCATGTCTATGTTTACTGTTATTTTAGTATTAATTTGTTCTTTTACATAATGTATTTTTATGTTTACGTTTTATTTATGAAGTTCCGCAAAGGTTCTGTGTGTATATGTTTTAATCGCATGCAGTTCGTAAAATTTATGTGGCATAGCTCAGTTGGTAAACTGGGTATGTCACAGTATGTTCCGCAGAGAGAGTTGAAGGAGTTATCTGCAGTAGCGTGGCCTGACCTGGGTGGTCGGAGACGTTACATATCACATTGTTGATTTCTGGTTGAATAATATACTGGGGGGTTATATTACAAAGTTTGAAATAGATTGTACCCAATATTATAGTGTCGTGGAGAGGGAATTTTTAAAGGGTCCGCGTGGAATATATTTGAGCACATTGTCTACTTGGATAAAAATAGTTTTGTGTGACAAGAATGTTATGAAGATGGAGTCTAACTACTAAGAGCCTTCACACACATAGGGGGACTAGGGGATGACCGAAGGATGGTTTGAGAATGGAAAGGATGAATGAGAACCAGATGGATTGAGGATGCCAAGAGAAGAGGATATTGACTCAGATAGAGAGATTGGAGTATTACATTGTGGAAAAGGGTTTAGATATAGTAAGAAGGAGACTATGGCTTGGAAGTAAGAGAAACACATAGAATTTGAGGTTAGTGACCCTTTTGTAGTACTTCATATCACACCATACAGAGAAAGGAAAATGAAAGAAATGGATCCTTAGTACTTTCCATCAAAAGGAATTCCATCTTAGATCGAAATCTACATCGAACCCATGACCCTGTGGGCATCACTGAGAATTGAAGCAGGAACCGAGACTTGCTCAAGAAAAATTGTAGTGAGTGGAGGAAGTCAGAGAAATAATTAGAATAATGGAAGTAGTGCAATGAAATAGAGTTAGTAAGCATCACCAAGGGTAAGTACAACACCAAATACCATGGAAGGGATACATCATACACTAAGAATGCTTGAGTTTCAGGGAGTGGGGATGGAGGACTTTGAGCAACACTTGTTTTTATGCGACACAATATGAACTACGTAGAATTCCTAGGATGGGACGATGAATATTGCACAGTTGGCCACGACATTCAGAGGTCATGCACTTCTATGGTATATGAATTATCAGAAAACTACACTGGCAGGACAGTCAAGAACTTTGGCAGAGTTTGGGCAAGTGTTGTTAAAGGAATTCAAGAAGCCAAAATCTAAATCTCAGTATATCATATAACTAAAGGAAATTAAGAAATTGAAGAATGAGATAGTGTGGGACTATGACCAGATATTTAAATATGTGATGGGTCAATTAACCTTTCATATACTTGATGAGCAACATCGAGAATGGTTTATTGTAGGTCTATTTCCGCACATTCACTGTCCATTCACACAATAGAAGGTCACTTCGCAGCCATAAGCATTGGAAATCGTGATGATATTGGAAGCATATCCTGTAGGAGATGGTGCAGGTATGGCTCAAGTACATTCATAGTTGGTTGTGATGATAATTCAATTATAATAGATAACGAAGGAAAAGGAAAAGCCTGAACATGTTTGGTGTATAACGTGTAAGATAGAAGGCCATCGAAAGGAATAATGTCCAACATTCACGTAGTATATGGCCACAAGAGCACCAAACCCATTGGCAGAATGAGTAGGGTATTACGAGATATGTAAGACATGGGGAAGTCATCCCACTGCTTGTCCCTTACTACATAAGTACCAGAGTACACCCAGGTAGTTATTCTATAATTTTTGCAAATCAGTAGGATATGATGAGAAAGAATGTCACACATTTGAATCAATGAGAGGACACACTTTAGATGCGTACAAAATACAGGAAGAAAATGTTGCAATGGAAGGAGGAGTTTCATAGTACAACACTCCAAAGGATTTAATCAGGGTGGACATGGAGGATTTGGTCGAGGAGGCAGAGGACCGATAATTTGTTATAATTGCAATCAACTGGAACATTTAGTGAGATATTTCTCGAATCCTTGCATGATGTGCACGTATTGAAGAGCATTGGATCATGTAACATAAGGTTGTCCTCAAATGATAGTGAAGTGGCGGGTGCAAGGGAACCAGAACCAGTATCAGAATTAGAACCAGAACCTGTAGATGATAGCCTCCGAGGAACGTGACGATTAGCCCAAAGTAGAAGTTGTTACACGCAGCGGAAAGAGAACTAGACCAAGTGCGACAGAGAAGGTAAAGGGAGTTGAACAATGGATAAGGAAAGAAGTTGATCCCATGCCATCATTCAATCTGCAAAAAGAAAAATAAACCTATCAACAAGCAAGGAAGGAGATATTAGGACCAGACTAGATAGCATCACCATCAAAGATACCACCAGTATACGATATGTCATCAGTTTATGATTGCACTATTCTAGAAAGGCCAATCAGAAAGGTAAATACTTTGAAATACTTTCTAAAGAGATGTTTAGAGTTTATGCAAGATGAGACACCATTGAATGCACTACACAGAATGATTGATCAATGTACACAAGACAGAGAAGTACCTACGACGCAGAAAGTAATGAACCAAGTATTGTGCAAGAAGAGGACAAACAAAGAGTTCAGATTAAGTGTGCAGACAAGAGAATATGACATGGACAATATCATCTTAGATTTAGGATTAGATGTCAATGTTCTTCCAAGATAGACATGGGAGATTATGGAGAAACCAAAGCATTTTGGTCAACTATTCAGTTGAGGTTGGCTAACCAACATAAGATAATACCAATCGAGAGATTGGGATGAGTACCTATTAATATAGATGGAGTGCGTAGTGTAGCTCACTTTAAGGTTATTGAGATCGTGGATAAAAATCATTCGTATCTATCTTTGCTTGGACTAGATTGGGCCTTCAACAATCAGGCGATTGTTAACTTGAATAAAAGAGAGAGAATTTTGAAGGAGGCGGCTTAAAGGTCACTACACCATTAGACCCTATAGAGGCAAGAAGATATGCGGAGCTCATGAAAAAGGAAATTGATAACTTATATAATATGATCATGTGTGTGGATGACTACGTAAATCCCATTGCAAATGGTGTGCTTATTTGGAGAAGCATAAGCTCATGTGCATCAAACTCAGAGGAAGGACTTGAACACTAGAAGCAGTGGTTGCATGAAGTGTCAACCAGAAGGTGTGCTCGCATTACTCGCATGACTACATAAATCCCACTGCAAATGGTGTGCTTATTTGGAGAAGCATAAGATCATGCACATCAAACTCAGAGGAAGGACTTGAACACTGGAAGCAGTGGTTGCATGAAGTGTCAACCAGAAGGTGTGCTCGCATTACTCACTCTTTTTGTTGGATCAGAACATATGTACGTGATATTCCAAAGTTTGAGGGATTAATTGAGGTAAGTTATTTTTTGAATGAATTTGAGCTGCAGATACCTGAAAAACAAAGGTTGTTGGCATTAGATGTTGCACTAGGAGCAACTCCAGCAAGATGGTGGGAAACCCACAAGGAAGGCATAGAGGATTGGCAACATTGTAAAAGGCTGATGCAGATCAGATTTGGAACATAAGATATTATGCACAAGTATACGGGTATGAGCGATCTGAAGGATCATGTTTCGAGATGTATTATAACTTGGAGGCAAGTTTCAAAGCAGGAATGGATGCACATGTTCATACATACGATGGAGACAGTTCCCAGGAACTAGTATTTAGAGATAGAAGTGCATAGAGGGACAATGGACTAGGAAGAGATCACCCTAAACTTTAAGGTAACATTTAATTTTGAAGCTGAGTCACCTTTAGTATATGCAACTTTACAATTCATTAGAGGTAATTTTTTTATGGAAGACGGTCAAGTAGAAACAATACCTACATGTAGTTCACACAGAGAGTCTACGACAGTCCATGAACTATTATAATGTTATGATGTTACCGAGGAAGACCAAGAAGAAGAAGACCCAAGAAATGCACAAGTACCAAAGACTGAAGAGGAGCGCAATGTAGTAGGTCCAACACTTGAATCCGACGCATATGTGAAGCCCTTAAGAGTGTGCAAAGTAAACATTGACACAAAGGAAAAATCGAAGTTTGCAAACATTGGTGATTATTGGAATGATGAGACTGTGGAAAAGAATACAGACCTATTGTGTGAGTATCAAGATCTCTTTCTGACAACCTTTTCAGAGATTAAGGGAATATCTGGAGAATTAGGAGAAATGAAGATCCCTTTAAAACCCGATGCGAAGCCAGCAAGACAAAGACCTTACAGATTGAATCCAAAGTACAAGGAAAAAGTGAAAGCAGAGCTTGACATAATGATAGAAGTTGGTATAATTGAACTCGTCGTAGAGTACGAATGGATAAGTCCAATGGTGGTTCAAGATAAGAAAACCAGGGGTATTAGAATATGTGTAGACCTAAGGAAGTTGAATGATGCCTATTTGTATGACCTGTTTCCGACCCCATTTACAGATGAAGTATTAGAAAACATAGGAGGGAAGGAGGCCTACTCATTCAACGATGTATTTTCAGAATACCATCAGATAAATATTGTGCCAGAAGACAGACATAAGACGACATTTGAGATAGAATGGGGAAGCTACCAGTACATAGTGATGTCGTCTAGGTTAAAGAATGCACTTGTTGTGTTTTCTAGAGTAGTTGTCATTGCCTTTAAAGAGTTTATTCATAAGTTTCATGAGGTGTACTTAGATGATTGGACTATCTTTATCCTATTGAAAGATCACATAGAAACTCTAAGATTGATGCTTGATAGATGTAGACAATATCAAATTTCATTAAATTTGAGGAAATATAATTTCTGTGAATTGTTTGGGATATTATTAGGTCATGTGGTATGCAAGCAGGGTTTGTTAGTTGATCCTACCAAGATATCAATAATTTTTATTTTTCCACTACATGAATTAGTGAGACAATTGAGAACAATTTTGGGTCATACCAAAATATTACATGAAATTTATTAAAGGTTATGCACATATTACAACTCTAATGGATAAGTTATTGAAGAAAGAAGCTATGTTTCAGTGGAATGAAGATTGTTATAAGGGTTTGGACGTAGTGAAACATAAGTTAGTCACCACGCCCATTCTGGTGTTCCCGGATTGGCAGAAAGAGTTTCATGTTCATGTGGAAGCATCATCAATATCACTCAACACAATGTTAGCTCAACCACGAGAGGGAGAGTTAGATCATCCAATTAATTTTGCTAGTAGGAAGTTGTCAACTTCTAAGAAGAATTACACAACGACAGAAAGGGAAGGCCTGGAAATGGTTTATGCCTTGCAAAAGTTCAGACACTACTTGTTGAGGTCCCATTTCAAGATGTATACAGACCACTCTGCACTCATATATTTGGTGAACAAGCCAGTGTTGGGGGGGAGAATTTGTAGATGGTTATTATTGTTCCAAGAGTAGGATTTTGAAGTTATTGTGAATCTGGGGAAATTGAAAATGCAGGGCCAGACCATTTGTCGTGGATACTGACAAGAGAAGACATCAGGAACCTAGATGATAGTTTACCAGATGTGCATTTATTCTTAGTTCAAATGGTAGATGACCATTTTGTAGAAATTTTCTAATATTTGAGCATAGATGTGGCTCCATCCAATATGACAGTAGCATGGAAGAAGAAACTAGTGGTTAAAGTAGTGAATTATCAGTTGATCCCAAGAAACTTATATAAGTTAGGAATAGATGGGACAATGCGAAAATGTGTGCAAGAACAAGAAAGACCAATGATCTTAATAGAGGCACATGATGGAATTACAGGAGGACATTATGCAGGAAAGATGATAGCGCAAAAGATATTATGTGCAAGGCTATGGTGGCTTGCCCTCCACATGGATGTTGTTGCTGTGCAATGGGTAGACCCGGGGTTAATCATTCAAATACCAACAAAACCCTTAGATATCATCCCTTTCGGCATCACCTACAGAGCAAGTGAAGTCTCACCCGAGGTATCTAGAGGGGTTGCAGGAACCAAGATTATGCAGTGCTGAGGGGAAGTGAGGCATTCAACCTCTCATTTACTCATGTGTGTAATTCTCATTACTTAATAGTTACTAAACATTCACCCTGGTTTGAACGCGACATTCTCTCATTAAACATTCATTCAGTTATTAAATACTTCAGTGCATGAAATTATAACATCATATGTAAGCCATACATTCAACATAAACCATAAAACATCATAAATTGCAAACACATCATAACGCACAAATTTACGTGGTTCACCCAAATCGGGCTACATCCACAATGGTTGGCTTCTTATATTATTAATTGATATTTCTCTTATAATTGCGCACTGGGCTACAAAATATGCAACAATATCATTTACCAAACCTTCTTTGTCGTTCTGCTACAGTGCAAGTTCTCTCCTTAGTCATACCTCAGTTTTCTTCCTTCACTCACTCCCTTACCCAAAAAGCACTAGAAAATACACATCATATCCCCTATGCTCTCTTGTTCGTCCCATTCAAAAACCCATTACATATTTATACATAGCAATAGGGATAAGCCCATTACAAAAGTGGACAAAGAGTCCCCCAAAACTCATTACAAAAGTGGACAAAGTGTCCCCAAAATCCAACAGTTTATAATTGTTTTCCACCTTTTGTGAGTTGCTTCGTCGTGCATCCTTTTGTCGCGCTCTTTGACTTATTGAAGTTTGATTATGTCGCGTGTTCTTGTCCATATTCTAACTGCCCTTTTCTCTTCGACTCCCTTTTGGCATAGATCCCAAAACTTATCCAAAATGCCTCTCCAATAGGCCCCCGACACTCATATGTGGCTCGTCCCAAGCCACTTAGGCATGTTTCCAGTGCGCCATGAATTCTTTGAAGGTCGCCTTCGATGTTGTATCCTTTTCCTTGACCTCTAGTTCCTTCTACAAAATTTTATCTATTGTTTCAGTTGTCATGTGAGCCTGCACCTTCTCGACACCTTTTTCAGCTGCATGTTTGATGATTCCTTGAGTCATTGTGAGGGTCGTTGTCACTTTGTATGCTTCTACGTATAAAAATTATATCTACTATGTGCGGGCCTATTGCTCCATCCTAAGTTGTTTCATTTATGAATACAACTTCCGGTTCTCATTCATCTCAGTTACCACCTTTGTTTGTGGAAATGTGCCCATTGCTACTTGTAATTTATGCACCTTTCCCTACACAATCTGAATCTTCAGACTTATCTCCTATTTCACCTTGTCATCATTCAGTTGTGTCCAAACACCCGTAGTCTCTGTGTATAGTTGTGCAAATGCTACTTCTAGAGTCTTTATACTATCTACCATTGTTGTCGCAGCTTGCTTCCTTGTCTCCCTCTCTTTAGGTGGCATACTTGGTGTTACACATGCTTCTAGATCGATTATGCCTGTGCAGAAGCCCTGAATGGATTCACTTATCTTTGTGACCTGATCTTCCATCAGGGCCTCCTTCTCGACTTGTGCCTCTAGAATTTCTTGATATACGCACTCGAATGCATGTTGCATTCATTCTACTTTCTGCACGGCCTCATCATGCTCATGTTTCACTTTGTTATGCTATGTTTCTAATGCAACATTCTCAGTTGTAATCTTTACTAGCTCACTAGATGTCTTCTCGGCGCGCACGTTCAGTTCTTGAGTTGCACTCATCTGTAGCTCCAACAACACATCCATTGGTAGTTTTGATAACACTAGATCTATGTGACCTAATGTCCTGGCATACTCTTGCATCTCTATCATGGAGAACTCAACTGCCCCTATATCTAGCTTAATTAGCCTTCTCTCCCATGCGATTGCCAAGGACTGGGAGATTGTTGGTCCTACCTCTCCAGTATTGGTAGTCCAGATTATTGGTTCTTCCTCCATCTGTCGTCCTGGTGCGATGTTTGCGGCGTCTAATAGATGTTGCAATTATGCCATCTATGCCTGCATATTGTTGTTCATCTCTTCATGTTGTTGTGCGGGGTCTAAAATGCATCGTCAGTGACTTCTTTCACCTCGTCCTATATCTTCTCCGAATCTTCTTCTGTGAGTGCCTGAATAATAACTTCCTTAACAACTTTACACTTGGTTCGTTGATATTTGGATCTTTCTGTCTCTGTCTCTTTTCTCTTTCGGTCATTGCACGGTGTCGGTGGCGTTGGATCCTCTGGGCCCTTCCCTTTATCCTGATCCTCTTCTTCTTCGTCTTCTTTCTCCTTGTCAACATCGTATACCTTCAGGTTTGGCTGCGTTGATGGCTTTGTCTCTATGGGTGGAATCTTCCACTCATCGTCCTAATCGACCATGATGTTTCCCATCTACTCTTCCATCAGTCTATATTGTGTTGGTAGCCACTGTTGGTCTGGGTATTTCTTTGCATGAATGTAAATGTGGTGGCATCCTACCTTAAAACGCGCCACTTCCTTGTATGCCTCGACCACCTATGGTAGTATGCACGAGGTCCTCTCTATGTTGTCTCCGATAGTTTCCTTGTAGATATAGAATCTGACATTAGTGTCCATCTTGCGCACCTTATGTGTAGTGTACCAAAGGTTCTAATAAAATGCGGCTAAAAATGACTTCTCCTTCAAGGCTAAAAACTGAATGTCGTCTGACTCTCTCTAGGTTGATAGCACGATCAAGATCAATAACCAAGAGTAGTGAAATTTTGTCCCCTTGTCCTGCACTTCCTCGCAGTCAATCAAGAATTGGCTCAACAAAAATTGTTGCCCAGTTCATTTGGGCACCCTCTACACATTGTTCTATAGCCGCTATAACCACTGCCAGGACTTGATTTTTTCTGCATTTCCTTAATATTTTATAGGCTAAGGCTTGTGTCACAAACCTTACTATCGGGTCGCATATGGTTGCGACATCTAGACCGCGTTGTCCTCGGAATTTGTGGAACTTTTCTTTCATTCTCTCGGCAAGAGCTTTCTCCTTCTTCGTATCAAAAAACACGAATGCAGGGTCCAGTCCTTGCGACGAAGTCCTTTAATGCATACTATTAAATCAGTATCAATGGATATTGGTTTGCCAAGCCACATGTATCCTTCGTGCACACAACTTAGCAACATTTTCACACACTCGTTGATTTCTTGGCTCCATAAAAAATGTGGTATGTCGAATAGGTTTAGAAGACCTGCTTTCTGTAACCCCCTATCCCACACCCGTGGTTTGATGACGAACATTTGGGTCTTAGAACTAATGAACTTCATTAGGAACTTACTGGGTATGATCTATGGAAACTCCTTTTCGTCTGTGATATCATGGTCACTGTATTTCAGAGTTGGTATCACACCTAACATATCCCCTTATATTATGATGCCTTATGGGATCGGTGGCTCAACTAATGGATACTTGGTCTCTTTCTGCAAGTGGGTGTGTGTTGCTAATGGCTTTCTCGATGGGATATAATCCCTGGGAAATTGTTCGGCTGAGGACAAAGCTTCCTATGTTTCTTCAACTACTAGCGGCGTTGCACGCTGGTTGCACGATTTCTTCGGTACTGAGGCTGATTCTATTGTTGCCTTAGGTGCCATCTTCCTCTGCGACGTTGATTCTATTACACTTTCCCAATAGCGATGGTGTCCATTAATACATAGTGTTTTTTAATTCATCTCAGCGGAAAATATTAAAAACATTTAAACATGTTATTTAAAAATAATGATAAGCATTGAACATGATAAGCAAATTGTATTTTTTTTGGAAGGTGAAAAAAGTTATCATAATTCAAATTATTAATGAGGACAATTAACACTAATGGTTATTAATCTATATTCTAGAAGTTGACTTTCAACTTCTAACGATTATTTAAGGAAAATTTAAAAAAATATTATACAATTTGTTTGGATAAAAATTCCCCCTTGATTTGGAATGGAATAGCTATATCATTGGACGACTCTCCCTATAAGCCATTCCTTGTTTAAATCCAAAATGCAAACATGTTACTACAATGCGAACAGGTATTATAACTATAATTTCTTAGAAAATAACGGCTCGATTCCCCTCGATCCCAAAGAAAGACAAAATATCTGTATCAAATATAATTATTTCGGTGTGGAATCGTCGTCATAAAACTTGAACACCCCCTGAATATCGCTGTCTGTCAACTTCCTTTTCTATCAACCAAGGTGATGATTGATACAGACTGTAACTAAAGGATGCGGTGAGCGTGGATCGAACACGCGACCTTCAGATCTTCAGTCTGACGTTCTCCCAACTGAGCTATCCCCGCAGATTGAAAAATTAAGACAGCAAACTTTACTCCTAGTAGTTGAAATACGATTCTTCATGGTATAAATAACCACCATATGATTAGATGGTCGACGAGTGTTCCAAGCAGGCCTGGAATTTGAGGAACGCTTTTTAACTTTCAAAACGTGTTCGACGGCTCATCTAAATCCTGGATCTTTGAAAGTGACAGGGATTAATCAAACCGTAAATTTTACGTTTAAATGTTTTAATAATATGTCAACATTACTAATAGTTTACTATATTTAAAAAAATAAAGGTGTCTCACACATCAATTTGATATTGGTTTAATTGTAACTTTTATTTTGTCGTTTATGTTGTTTCAGATCTTTTTTTTGGTTGGGTTGCTATGACCACTCACGACAACATCTTTGCAATTGACAAGCACTGGCAAAACCAAAATAGAAGGGCAGATGGGGGATTCAAAACTTATTCCATTTCAGCGAAATACTAGCGGCCAACTCCCTCTGGCGCATGATGACTACTCCTGGCATATGGCACTCCATCATCAAGGATAGGTACCTCTACCATCATTATGTTATCAGTTGGCTGCAATCAGAGATTGTTACCACTAGGGCGACTTCTTACTTTTAGAGAAACTTAACAAAAACAAAACATTTGATAACCTGTTGGCTCTGTTGGCATCCAGGCTCGGGTCACTCCATTACACTTGGCCGCGATCACATTCTTGGCATGGACGATGCCTCCATCCTTCCACCTCAGCTGATAGCTCATTTACACACAAAAAATATATGGTATCTCTATCAAGCTAGAGACTGCTCCAGATCGACTTACTTTCCTGACAGATGGATCACCAACGACTCACTTGAACTCAACGCAGAGCTAACACCCTACTGGAATGCCCTCTGCACGACTCTTGCACACTCGGGTATCCATTTAAATGATTCAGATGATCTGCTTCAGTGGTCAAGGGGTGACCATTCGGGGCAACGAACAGTCCAGAATGTCTATGCAACCATCACTAACTCGCTCTGGCACACAAATATCAGAGGCTGGAGAAAACAACTATGGACCTGGCACCTACCACCCAAGATAAAATTCTTCACGTGGATTTTGATCACATATAAATTAAACACTTGGGACATCCTTCAAAGAAAGGGTTGGACTGGACCAAATATTTGCCACCTATGCCACAATGATGCAAAATCTGCAAATCATCTATTTATCAAGTGTCATTTCTCCAAACAAGTCTGGGATAGAATTGCATTGGTACTAAATCTCAAAACCAAATGGGACGGGCCTACTCTCTCAGATTGTTTTGACCATTGGTCCCATAGGGAACACAATCTTATACATCTTCCATCCCTGGTCTGTTGGTCTATTTGGTTGGACAGAAATAAAATAATCTTTGAAAATAAAATCCCTTCCACAAGCTCCACAACTTACAAAACACTTGGAATTTTTAAAAATTGGAATGATTTCCACTCTAGCAAGCCAAGACTACAGAACACAAAGAAGGTTCCTGACATAGAGGACATTCCAACAAGATGGTTCGATGGAGCAGCACAACCAAATGGCACTCAGAGTGGTGTTAGAGGGTTGATCAGAATCACAAAAAACTCATTCTATAAATGGACCTTCAACTGTGGCCCGAGCACCAACACCAGGGCAGAATTATTGGGTGCTTGGGCCACACTATACTTGGCCTCCAGACATCACATTGAAGCCCTCTAGATATTCAGGGATTCCAGAATAATTATTGAGTTGTTGAACAACAGGGGCGATCTACAAGCTATCTCCCTCTTGGCTTGGAAGGACAGAATTAGACTACTCCAGCTCACTTTCAAAAAAATCAGCTACAAACACATCTATCATGATCATAACAAATCAGCATACCAACTATCAAAAGAAACTCTTCAGAAAAAAGCGGGTATCATAACATACAATCTCTAGATAGATGGTCATGAAGGCCCTCCTCTCTTTCTAACACTTTTTTAAGATCAACTCCTCTCACCTCAGCGGACTTTTATGATTTGAAAGTTGGAGTTTACTCCTGGTCTTTGAATTTCATTTTTGAAGAATACTTGTTTGCTAACTTTTCCAGTCCTCTAGCAACTTTCTTTGTTCTCACCATTTCTTTTTTATGAACTTTCCCCCTTTGTTGATCGAGAGACCACTGTAAACAAAAAATTTCTCATTTAACAATTGCCACTACAGCTACGATTGTAAACTTTCTGATTTGAGAACACGTTTTATACTAATATAGTTGAGAAATTTCCCTGTTGGAAAAAGAACCCTGCACACCCCCGCACATGGGATGAAAACATACCTTTCATACAACATGCTTACAATAGAGACCGACATAGCTCCACCAAGCATAGCCCTTTACATACTTTTTTTTGTTTCCAACCATCCAACACTGTAGATGTATCATTCCTACAGTCCACGACATCCTTTGCTCCTCAGAATGTCAAAGAACAAGATAACGCCCTTCATCAAGCAAATTCAACAAATCCATGAACAAGTCTAGTCTATCTTGCAGTGTCACTAGCAGAAGTATAAGCAAAGACACTATGCACATCAAGTACCTCACTCTTTCCAACTAGGTGACCAATTTTGGCTACAATTGCATAAATAAAGGTTTAAGGGTCCAAAAATGAAAGCCACTTCGATATAGTCCTTACTCCCTTGTCAAAGCAGTCGATGATAATACTTTCCAACTTGATCTACCACCTGACTTGGGAATGCATCTAATCCTCAATGTCAATCTACTAAAGCCGTATTTCCCGCCATTGTTTGATGAAGAACCCCATGTTTGCGTGCCGATTTAGGAAAATGTAAAAACTTTATAGATAAAATTTGTATATGTACGATATCATATCTATATCCTTAACCATTCTCGTTACATATCCATTTATACACACGAAGTTTAGGTCAACAAAAAACTTGAGAGAAGATGCAATGTAGTGTAAACTTTTAAAGTGAAATCCACAAGCGTTTGGGGTTTAGTAGAACTGCACAGGGTTTAATAGGTATGTAGGGATTTATTATTCAGTTAATTATTGTTAGTTTAAATTTATTTTAATTTTAAATTTATTAAGCATTGGAAAAAAAAAAGGATTTATTATTAAGTTAATTATTGTTAGTTTAAATTTATTTTAATTTTAAATTTATTAAGCATTGAAAAAAATTGATGTCTAATTTTTTTTAAAATTGTTTACATTATAAAAAATATATTTTAAAAATATCGATCTCTACACTCTTGATAAATTAAAAGTTAATATGGATCTAAATTAATATTTTGTATATAATAATCTATATATTTTTATATTTATTAGTATTAAATTTTCTTTTATAGTAATATATTTTCTAATATATCCCATATCAATGTTACAAACTTCATACATCTTTTCTCAATATTGGGTTGTAAATTATGCCTCTTAACTAAATAAATCTAGATGAATAACTATATGGAGGTTATTTGTCACAATGCAAGTCAAATTCTTTCTTTTGGGTGTCAAGTGCTCCCAATTTATATTTGGTAAATGCTCGTGCTTTCGTTGATGTTGTGTTATTTTAATTGTTGTTGTTCTATTTAGTATTAGATGCACATTTGGTTGTAATAGTGGTGTCATTATGGACATAGGTACACTATATATAACACAAGAATAGATTGCAACGCATAAATAGGGTAGATTTTGGAAGATAAAGAATGTTGGCGTAGATTGTGGAAGGAAAAGGATCACGAACATAAGGTTATCTAACAAAAAATCCTTACAAGGACAAGCTATGAATAATGAAATGAATATTGAAGGATTTAGATGAAGTGGTATGAGTGTTACAATGTAGATTGGCCAAACCTATGACATCGTGTGTTTGGAAGTTAAATATGCAACATGCACACTATGTCACTTAGGATTGAAGAAGTGGGACACCTCTAATGCCTTATTCATAACCTAAGAAAGAGATACAATTTTATGAAAGGGAATTAAATCCCTCTAAAGGTCAATACAATACAAAAACATGGAAAAACCTTAATTCCAAGAGATCCATGGGTTTTCCTTCAAAACGTATGGACCTCCCAAGGTTTTCCTTCAATACCTACATATACGTGACAAGGCAAGAAAAGCACATGCCCACCACTTGTTATACATGAACAATGTTTTTTTTCAATGAAAAACAATGCAAAGGTTATGTGGAAGATGGAGAGACACCATAAGAGGCCTCCAAAACTCTCTAAAACCACAACTTTAGATATCCATAATCATCTTTTGGAGAAGCATTACTATGTTGTTAAGTTTTCATCATAAGTTTGTTTCCCAATTGTATATAGAATTTTTAAGTGATGCTATGTTTCCTATTTATTGTGAGAACATGAGTGGTGTATCTTCCTTTACCCACTATTGAAGGAGGATTTGATATTGATTAAATGGCAAAGGATAAAGGAGTTTCCCAAGAGATACCAAACCCACAAAAGAGGAGGAATAGAGAGATGACTCTACATAGGTAACCTTCATTTGTAATTTTCGTTTCCAATTTAATAGAATCTATGACTCACCCCCATAAATCTCATGTTTTTTTGTGTGTTATTCATGATTTTCTTATTGTGATTTGCATATTAATAAGAAATCCATTTTCAAATTTAGGGCCTTTTACATCCATATTCAAGTTGAAGTTCACAATGCTTCAATTTTCTAGTTTGTAGAGGGAAATTATTTGAAAATAATATTTATTTTTGTTGTAGGGAACAACCACTTTGCAGAGTTGGGGCACACACTTTTGACACACACACAAAAAAAAAAAATCCCAAATAAATAGATGGTGACTCCATTGGGTTTCACTTTTATTAGGCACTGAGCATTTCAAATTTAAACTTTCAAGTTGTTGGTAGTTGATAATACTTATCCATTGATAATCAACTACCCATAGAGTTCCCAATCCTTCAAAGACATCTACCCAATTTCCAAGTTAAAATCATTGAGACAAGGGGGAACCCCTTCCACTTCTGGTAACCCATCATCTATTAAAGCTAGAAGTATGCATCCTTATGGTTATGGTGTATTTATCTATGACTCTATTAAATTTATACCTGAACATATTCCTTCCTCCACTACTTGGGCCAAATTAGGGTTATCATTAAGAACATCATTTTTCATCAATGTTCAGCAGATTAAGGATCATACTCCTATGCTTTGTCATTATTTTCTTTGGTTTGGCTTGGAGATTGAAAATGCACCTTCACCCTTCACGGTAAGACAACCTCTTCCTCCTCTCACAAATGTACATTGGAGTTTTTTACCATGACCAACTTCCATAATGATGAAGAACTCTTCAATGCCATAAATTCCTTAAATATTCCTTGAGCTAATCTCCACTTTGATTGTCCTATCGACTAACTTACTCAACCCAACTACTCCACTTGCATTCCCCTAGACTCCATCTTAGTGATCGTAATTCATACATATCCTTCCTACCAACACCACCTAATACACTTGTAGAGGATACCTTGGGATCCCCTTTCTATTAGAGACTGTTGATTTATCCAACCAAAAAAATTAACTGAGTTTGAGATTCAATATATCTTATAAGAAAACATAAAGTGAAATACAACAAATAATGCTAAATGCTAAATGCCTATAGGTTTAATTTGGGAGAAGAATTTTGTTTCAATGATTCCCTTTTTTATAAATGTATGCAACATAAATAAAATACAATTCTTGAAATTCAAATTTCAATCGAGGACCATCTTGAAGTTCTAAGTAGCCCCCTTTTGGAAATTGAAAAATCAATTAATTATTTTGAAATTTATTCATCATTTAAATTAAGTTTACTAATAAATTTTATTTCCACGAATCTTTATTTTCCCATGGAATAAAATACTTCCTCAAATTTTTCGATTATCGTAATTATTTCCTTATAATTATAAAAAAAAAGGTTGTAATATTGATTTGAATTCTCTAAGTCCTTTGCCTAATATTAATATTCAAAATATCCTATTGAAAAACTCAAAAGATGAAACTCTAAAATTCATAATCAAATAGCCTTATAACTAATATCAATATTCAAAATATCCTATTGAGAAGCTCAAAAGATGAAACTCTAGAAATTCATAATCAAATAGCCTTATGGCTCACTTGCTACCAATTCACTGATCCAGTGAATGATCCCTTCCACATAACCTTATAACCTTGTTCTCTAAGACCAATTTTGAAATTCCCAAATTAGTCTTTTAAGGGATAAAATATATGATGGCCTCACTGAAATAAATTCAATGCACTTGCATTACTTCCTATCTCTCCCTAACTATGCCGAACTTTACCTAGATTCCTAACAAGCTCATCATCATAATTATTGAGATTGATGGCAAAAACACACTTGCCTTCCAAATCTTAAGATTTGGTTCTTCTACCATTGTAGATGTCGTTATTTATCACAAATGAAATCCATCGTGATTGTTGACAAGTTAAATCTTACATTGTACATAATAACTATATAAAAGGGGATATCATGTCCTTTTCTATTTTGTTTCGTTGCTTTCGTTTGAGTTTTATGTTTACTCTCATTTTCATTAATTTGTGTTTTCTTTTATTTTCCTATAGTTTTCATATTGGTACTTTTATTTTCCTATAGTTTTCATATTGGTACTTTTCAATGTCAGGTTAATTGGTGCCTCACTCTATAAGAATTTTGAAAGATTTTTTTTTCAAAAGACTATTGACAATAAATAAATTTTTTTCAAAAGACCATTGATAATAATGTTGTTTAAACCAAAAAATTTCAAAGATTATTGTTAATAATGTTGTTTAAATCAAAGGTGGTAGATGTAGAGGGGTTATCATTGATTTTGAGGGAAATGTAGAAACATAATTTGCTTGGAGACTTGGACACTCAACAAACAATGAAGCGAAAACTTTAGCATTGTATAGAGGATTTCTCATTCACAAATAAAAATGATTTTGATCAGGTATAATGGTAGGATACTCAACTATTGTGTTAGAGTTGTTTGTATAAAATGCCTCCGCAATAACCCCTTCTTATCATGGTCAGTGAAAATGATTCTTTTTAAGGCATAGGATTTTGATAAGGTTGATTTCTACCATGTCTTACATCAACCCAATATGATTGCAAATGCACAAGAAAACAAGGGAACCTCCTTTCCATTGGGGGCGTGTAAAATAATTGGGGGAGTATTATGCAATTCCCCCCATGACATGTTTTGAATTAATGGAGAGATCATATCAGACCCCCACTTGGAAATCCACACAATTCTATATTTAATGCAAGTGGAATCATTAGCACCCTTGGATCTATTTCTTTCCCCCATCAATTGTGCGAACCATAATGAAGTGTATCGGGAACGAGATACTATTGCATGTGGGTTTAATTCAATAGTTAATTTTCTTCAAACTTGTGTTTGTGATTTCTTTGTTTTGATGATTGGTGTTGGAGAGATCTAGAAGGGTCGTAAGTGCAAGGGTAAGGATCTTCCCTCCTATCTTGCAACTCAGTCCCCTCAACATCTACGAGGGATGAATACCCGTCTTTTCTCTATTTAGAGTGGGATTCTTGTGTTCTAGTTCATGCCTAACTTAGATTGGAAAGACGAAAACTATGGTTCATTGCCACTATTAAAATGGATGATGTGTCATATGAAAATCGAGAAAACTTAAACTTGGGGTGAAGAGGCGTGGTCAAGAAATTGTCAAAGCACAATGTAGTGTTTTGAACACCATAGTTAGATGGGATCATTGGAAGATGAAATTTGAGAGGCAAGTGCAAAAAAATGATGTTGTTAGGGATTCATGTGTGGTGGATACATTGTGAAACATGGTGGAAATTAGAGAATGACAAAAGGAAGTAGATGCAAATATGGGTATTTAGTGTCGAAACCATGTTGACCTATCACTATATATGAGTTCTATCCAAGAGATGGCTAGAATAATTATCTCTCAGCTGGGCATCCCCTCATACATAGTTTCTCCCCCCCAACAATGAATCTCTACCTATAATGGATCCCTCTTTGTGTGGTATTTCCTTGGCCTCAAAGAACCTCCCAAGGTTATGTTGTGGCCGCAACAAATCCCCATTTTAATTTTTCTTTTACAAGTGAAAGGAAAAGGATCGCCTACTAAAATTTTGATTCTATTTCCCAATCCTCTACTATTGGAGCCTATGCTACTTCTCTACCTACCTCGAGGGAGTTTGGGGTTTTGGTATTTATTGATGATGGTCTTTGATAGTGGTTGATTGCCTCTTTTGATCTCATGATTTTAGATGTCTTCATGACTCTTATGTGACTGTCTGTTTCAATGATCTAGCACATGTCTTGAATAAGTTTGATGCTAGTTATTAATTTTTTTTCTAAGTTACTTATTCAAAGTATACATACTCGTGATAGCATGTGGTACTTAAGATCTTCATATTTATACTCTCATATATTGGACAAATATTAAATTTGAATCATGAGGTTAATAATCCTTTCTATGTGTTGGAGATTAGGTGCATGAAGTTGTCATGATAGTTATTTAATCCAGATCATGAATGATTTCCTTCGGAAAACCTCTCCTCATTTTCTTCACTTTCAATATTTGTTCATAAGTTTTCTTCAAGTAAAGGAAATATTATGTTTCTCATGTATTGACTAATGTCATTTTAATCACATAACTAATTTTGTCTCTATGTGTGGTTGCATGAACATGTTAGCATGTTATGCTTTCTTCACAATTGCTCCAGCCTTGAGATGCATGTGGGGGAATCCTTTGATCTTCTTCCCCTTTTATCCTTCTCTTTATTTATTGAGAGTTATATCTCTTTTCTTCTATTATTCTCTCTAATTAAACATATTAGTTGGATTCTACTATTCGATATCTTTCCAATATCTGTAACCATACTTAAATCAGAGTCTTGGATCAAAAGTTATTGCTTCCCGAAGTTTCCTAAGTCTTTACCCACCTTTTCTACCTCACTACCATGTGGCATCCATGTGGTTCCCTAGTTCCTATGCCATCTAATGTGGTGTTGACATCTCTGCTGCAGTACCCACCACCTATCCTCTTTGTCATCAGGATCTACCCATTTCATGCACTCTCGGTCTTCCGACCGCTTTCACTGATGACGACGTCGTTGAACCTTCTCACCGTTGAATCTTCCGGTTCCCTAGCATTTGGACTTGTCAAATAAATTTGCATCGTCAATATTGAAATACTTGAAATTCAATTTCAAAATATGCTCCGTTAAATTTTCATACCATGCTCGCGGTGCTTGTTTGAATCCATACAAGGATTTGATGAGATTTCATACTTTATGTTCTTGTCCCTTTACAACAAATCCTTCCGGTTGAGACATGGACACATTCTCTTTCAAGTACCCACTCAAAAGATAAATATTCACATCCATTTGATGAATTTTCCATCCATTTTGTTCTTCCATGGAAAATAGAGTGCATATGGTATACTCATAATCAACACCTTCTTTCTGTGCAAATCCTTTTTCCAAAATCCTTGATTTGTGCTTGTCAAGTGAGTCATATGATCTGTACTTGTTCTTGAATACCCACTTACAAACAATCAGTTTGGTTCTCATCGTCGGATCTTCCGGTTCCATGAGAAGTGGCTTCTTTAAAGGAATTTGGTTCATGGTTTGTAGATAAATTCAACTCACAATCATATGAAACATACATATCTTCTACATCACCTGATTTTTAATTATCTACATTACCTCCATCTTGTTTTAAGGATAATTCAGTTCCTGTCTTTCCAATATCATTGGGATGAACACTTTCAAGTGTTTTTGTGAGCCATTTTGGTGGGCCTTTCTGAGATGGTTCAGGTTGCTCAGTTGATTGATATGGTGTTGAGTTCTTATCAAGCCTCAACTTTTCGAACCCCTTGATCACATCATCCAACTAAATTTCAGGTTTTGATGTAGTTGCAGGAAATTCTTCATGTGGGGTAGATGGTGGTACAAAAGGAGATTCCAGATATTGACCCAAGATAGGGATCCCCCCTTCAAGATGTGGAATCTTGTCATCAAATTCATGATATTTCTTTACACGAGTGAATACATCAAGATGATCAAGCTATCTCTCAACAATTTTGTGTTTCTCTGTGTATTCAAGAAAGATCACATCTCTGAAAGGATGAAGTTATTTCTTGTCTCATCGTAAAGACGATACCCCTTGGTGGTATTTGAGTACCCCAAGAAGATGCACTTTCGACTCCTTACATCAAGCTTGCTTCTTTTCTCCTTAGGAATCAAGGCATAGTAGGTGGAACCAAAGACCCTAAGATGCCTCATCGAAGGAATGTTGCCATACCACATTTAATAAGGAGTCTTGTTTTTTATAGCATGAGATGGACACCTATTTTTGATATAAACTGCACATAGAACTGCATCAACCTAAAACATCATTTTAACATTCTTGAAAAACATCATGGAATGAACCATATTTAGGATTGTTCTATTCATTCATTCAACTACACCGTTTTGTTGAGGATTGTATGGAATTTTTGTTTGATGTTTGATCCCATGTTGGATAAAGTAAATTTCAAATTCATTAGACGTATATTCTCTTCTATTGTCAGTGTGAAGAGAGACAATATGAGACCGAGCTTCATTTTGAATCCATACATGAAAATTTTTAAATGTTTCAAAAGATTTTGATTTATCTTTCGACAAGTACACCCAACACATCCCGATGTAATCATCAATACAGGACATTATGTATTTATTTCCATTTACAGAAGGAACATGAATAAGGCTGCATAAATAAACATGAATCGGTTCAAGATTTCTACATGCTCTAGAAGTAGAACCATGGAAATATTATTTTCTATTCTTTTCAAGAATGCATGCATCACATTGTTTCAGTTTTCTAGGAATGGTAGGTGTTATCACTCTGTAAATTGATTTTGGCCACAAACCAACTTGAGGATGGAAGCTAGCCCTTCCAACCCAGAGGGGGATCTCTCTCTTCAAATCAATCACTAAAAGGATTAATTTGGTATTTTTTCCAAAGGCTAGATCTCTAAGGCAAGATTGAATTCATAGAGTTGGTGGCACTGTGGACAGAAATCCCAGTGAGCAATGGAGTGACTGAAAGTTAAGACATCAAGGAAGTTTTACAAGATACTTGGTGAATTGAAAGATGATTGATCAGAGGCAATATAGAAGGTACTCCTTTAAGCCAATTAGATATCATTGTAGATTGAAGATTAAAGAGGAAACAAATAACCCCTTGAGGGTACCTATCAAGGATGAATCCTAAGGTGATTACAATAGAAGGACAACTAAAATTACATGCAACAAAGCATCCAATCTAGTTGAATTTTGATACATATAGTTCACATTAACATAAATAAGAAGCCATATCACATAGATGTATATAAACTAGAAGAAACAAAACTGTAAGATCACATGCATAAAGAAACACAATCACATGTATCTATGGACTCAAATATCAGAGACTTTTGATCCAACAAATTTCATTAATATCAAAGAGAATTACAAAATGTGTTCAACAGTCCTTTTCTTACACACTTGCCAACCTTAATCTCTCATAGTTTCATAAAATATATACCAAAATGTCTTCCTATCCTCCCAAAATTCGAATTCAACTATCATCCTATGATAATGCTATCAGTTATAGTA
The DNA here is from genome assembly GCA_032191745.1 of Picea mariana. Taxonomy (NCBI): domain Eukaryota; kingdom Viridiplantae; phylum Streptophyta; class Pinopsida; order Pinales; family Pinaceae; genus Picea; species Picea mariana. Next base: position 61,600 of record JASDQU010752219.1, read on the forward strand.
TTTTTGGCTACACAATCTGAACAAATTGCAAAGAAGGAGTCAAACTTGACTCAATAATTTCACATAACAACCTAATTAAAACAAATCCTTGAGTCCCTAATATGATGCTCTCAACCCTTGCATTCAATGTGGACAAGCTGGCAAACCTTGTTGATTCATTCAAACCGATTTGAAGGCATTTTGGAAAATCTATCATAGTTGCACAACATGTCTGCTGCGTAACAACAACCTACAACAAAAACATAGATCAATTGCACGACAACTTCTCTTTCTACACCTTTCTTGCTTCTTCTGAACTGGGTTGATTGACGATGATCGTTGAGAGTAATAACAAATTCATAATCATGGTAAGGTGCCCTAGAACTCCTTCCCTCCTTCAAAAAACACATTTTCCTCTCAAACCTTAAAACCTTGATTCATGTAAAACTGCCATGAAAGAGCTCACTTTACCTTCTAATTGATAAACTCCTTATGTTGATGCATTCAATATCTATCTCATTATCACTCTGATATTCCCACTCAAAACTTTGACAAAGAACTTCATACAACTACTTGAAATTTGATGGTTATAGTTGAGCAGCATGTTTGCTGCGCAACTGTAAATTTTTCATTTACATATCAAAATGAAGACTCCAATGCATAATAGAGAAAAAAATGACTATGTATAATGATCTATAAAAAAAATACCACTATGCACAAGAATGCCACATTCAAATGTTTAGGGGATTTTGATAATTAGGGTTAGGGTTTTTACTGCTGCTCATTGACAAAAAGGAAAAAATGATGAATCCGACTCCAAGGACTCAAATTTCTGTTGCTTTAGCAAGCAAATCAAGCTTGCCCTTCCCCCTCTTGTCTGTCTCCAACTGCTGCAAGTTTTTTTTGAGGGTTCTGTTCTCTTTCCTCAAAGTAAAATTTTGTTGATATATGTTCTTCAACTGTTTATGTAAAGGCGGGTTTATTTTCACCATGAATATGGAGTTGTCTATTGCAGGCTCACAATTATCTAGGAGTTCTATACATTTAATCTTTTCTCTTCTATTCTCATCCCTCTGCTGGATTATCATATCTTGTGCTTCTCTCAACTGTTTTCTTAATTTTTTGAAAGTATGTTGACCCTCATCACAAGTAGTGCTCTTCTTTTTTGTAGGTTGTCTCTTTCTTGGAGGTTCTTCCTGAGTTTTCAACTTTCTGGCTGAGGATCTGGTCAAAGGAAAAATAGGTTTAGGTATTTATTTCACCTCTGGACTTTTCTCCACTATTTTTATGTTTTGGAGCTTGTTGGAGTTACAGGAACTAATGTTTCACCTATCACTAAGATATCTTTCTTGGAACCCTTTTCCAAAGATCTTTTCTTCATTTCCCTATTTTCATGTTGTAACTGTGCTATGACAAAATGGGATTTCTTTAACTGTTCTTGCAACTCAATGGTAAGATTGTCTTTTTCATTAGGGGAGTCTATTTCTGTGAAGGATTTTGGATCTTCATTAGGTGCTTGTGATGTGTGCATGGTAGGCATCCTTTTAGTTTTTGACCTAGTAACTGGTTTTCTAGGAGTTGTGACCTCTTCTAGGGAAAATTGGATCTTTTTCCCCTTCTTTTTAGCTTGTTGAATTACTACAAGTTCCTTAGTTTCATTTTCCATCTTTTTGGCAGAACTATAAGGGACACATGTGGTGGTGTTTTCTATATATGAAGGCGTATCTCTCATTCTCCGAGGGATGCTAAAAGAATCAACTACTATCTGTGATGATGCTACAAAAGCTTCCCAATCCTCATTACTATTTCTAAGCTCTTCTAATACCAACAACTTTGTCAATGAAAAATGTAAGAGGCTAGGTTCTCCTTCATATTTCCTTACTTGTACTCTGTCAGCCATCTTCCCTAGGCTTCTGAAAAGGTACTATGATATATTCAAGGGTTTCCTACTAGTGAAGTGCATTAAGATCCTGATAAGATATTGGTAAACCCTAGTGAATCTCCCTTCACATGTAAAAAACCTTTGAATTACCCTAAACAAATTACTATGATTCTCTAAGTGAAGTTCTATGGGTATGGTGGCTCCAAAATCATTTTTTCTAAATTCAGGCTTCAAAAATTCATGATAGCATACTATATCCAATTGCATACCTTTGAACCATTATTCTCCACAAGCAGGTATCTTTGTTGTAGCAATGATGGTGTCTTCAGAAACTTGAAACAGGATGTTGCCCACCTTATCCCAAATTCCATTAAAAATCAATGCAAACTCCTTTTCCACCTGAACATTGTACCCTTGAATCTTTTCACAAAACCTGAGGCAACCCACTTGTTCAAAAGAATCTTTGATTGATGGATATGCATTCACTAGACTTAGACCTTGATGCTCAAATATGAAAATATCACCACCCTTTGTGTTCCTTCTCCTTCCTTCTGGAGTTTGCATGATGCTGGTATGTATCAATTCCCCGTGGAAATGAAAAAGAAGGATTGTGCGCAGTGTAAAATGCAGTGCTTGCAGATGTGCAAAGAATGAGAAACATCTGGTTTGATGTAGCAAGGGATATGTGTTTTAAGGTGAATCTTGAGTTTTTTGGTTCATAAGAAAGGTTTTCCTTTAAAAATTCAACCAAGAACCTAAAACAACAGCTGGAAGGTGTAAATGTAAGGTAGGTGATGATGTGCAACATAGTGAGCAACGTCCCCTACAACCAGTGCGCAACAATCTTGGATGGGAGATTTGCAAAGAAGCATAGAGGTATGCGAGGGGTTTCTTTGCATGGAAGATGAATATTTTGAATACAAAAACCAAATTAATTCGCCACTCATACCTATCATATCGTGATGTACTTGAAAAACCAATTGCGCAACATTAGGAAGTTGTGCAACAACTTGTGCAATGCTCTAATTATCTTGATGATGCCACGTGCCTCCAACAGATTTGAGCTCATAAACTTCTTTGAACCATGACAAGACTAACTCTAAATGATTTGAATTGACCTCATGATATTTCATTATGAATCTTTGGTGAAATGATAACCCATATCTTTTGACATCAAGACCACATGATTCATGACTCAAACTTTATTTTATGACCTTATCTAAGCAAATTTATTAATCACAAACCCATTGACTCATGACCTAAGAGAAAAATTCCATGGTATTTATGAGACCAAGGCATGACTTTAACCTATCATACATTCTTAACTCAAACCCTAACAACCTATTTATAGGACACTAGCAGTAGGGAGACCTAAAATACCATTCTTTCTCATTAAATGAAGACCGTCATAATTGATATGACCAAATATAGCATGCCACAAGAGACTATATGACATCATACCTTCACAATGATTAGAGAGGTATGTAGCATTGTGTGTATGGGAAGATGTCCCATTCATCTTCAACATTCTTCCATCTTCCATTCTGGTCATAACAAGCATGTTTTCTGAATCCTTTCATACTTCAACTTTTCCACCAATCATGTGAACAAAGTGCCCTTGCTGTCTAATGAGAACAAGGGATAGCAAGCTCCTTTTCAACTCATGAATATAGAGTACATCGTACAAAAGAAAATTAGAGATTCCAGGAAATTTAAGTTTGATGATGCCTATTCTTGAGGCTTTGAGGCTGGACTTGTCTGCAAAAAACACTATGCCATCTACATTGTCATTGAAGTCTTTAAAAAAATATTTTTGGAATGTCATATAAGAGGTTGCACCTATGTCAAGAATCCATGTATATTTCCAAGGACCATATGCAATGTTAAATAAATCTTATGTTACTCCTATATTGTAGTAAGAAACAATGTAATGGGAAGATTTAGGTGGATTACCTTTTGATGGTTTTGTAGGTTTACCTCTATCCTCTTTCTTATTCTATATATCTTCTTTGATCTTGTCCCATGGAACTTTGCAGTCATCTGCTTTATGTGACCCATTATTTTTTCACCATGTACAATGGAGATTATATCTATCTCCTTGGTTGTGTCTTCCCCCCTACCCCTGAAACTCTTTCTTCCCCGTTTGTTTCCTCTTCTTTTGCTTTCTCCTCTCTAAGAATTAGGTGGTTTACTCTTGTCTTTCTGAGAAAGGTAAATAGTTTTTCCAGTTGAAGAAGATGGATTATTTCCAAAGGATTTCTCACGATCTACAACTTTCTTTACCAGTTTTTGAAATGTCATGGATTTCATCTTATTACTTTCTTGCATCGATTCAAGGTAGTTGGAATATGTAGGCTAGAGGGCCTTAATGAAGGTCATGAGAGGGATATCAATATTTTCTTCGATGGATTCAATTTCATGCATTATGGTTGTGATTTTTGAAGCTAGAGCCATAGGGTCATCATTCTTCAACTCTAGGTTGAAGAGCTTCAATATTAGTTGTATGAGTTCTAGCTCATAATATGTGTCATATAATTCATTCAATATTTTCAAGGCACCATAGGAATCACTAATAGAAGAAATATAATTGCTCACCTCCTCACTTATTGTCATGGAGATCACTGCATATGCCTTTTGGTCTTTGTCTTCCCATATTTCATGTTCTTCGTCTATGGTTGGTATGACTGGTTTTCTGCAAGGTTTGCTACTCTTCATCTTTAATACTAATGCTTCTTCTTCAAATTCCACTTATTCTTCTTCTGATTCTGCATCTTCTTCAATTTTGCTTCTCTGAGGGACTACTTTTTCTTCAATGATCCCTTTCCATAGGTCATTGAATATCAGTGTGCTCTTGATCTTCCTTTACCATTCTTTGTAGTTCTCCTTGCCAGTGAGCACCATGCCGACAATGGATATAAGAGAATGCATTTTCTTATGCTATCACAAAAATGTTGGCAAATAAAATATAATGAATTTGCACTATTAAGTTACACTTAGACCGACATTGTTCTAATAATCAACACCCATGCAAATGAATGGATATAATATCTATCAATATACCAACTATTAATATACTCATAGAGAACGATATAAACCATCATAATAGATATATGATACCAACGAATAGATACTAGAGAATAGATATATACCGACGACACTAATAGATACTAGTGAATGGTAGCATGATGAATGGGGGAGGTGAATGGATATTCTAGCCAAAAAGTGAGTTCAAGTGAGTGGGCAAGAAGATATGGTTCTTGGATTATTATATAGATGAAACATGGCTCTTATTCTTCGTAGGACTTAAATCCAATCATTACTCGATTCCCCAAATGCATAACTTCAAACAACCCCGACCTACCAGCTAGATACCATCGCACAAAGAGTAAACCAAATGCCTCATCCTAAGCTCTCTTCAATCCACACATTTATACAAATCATCGACCCTTATACCATGCAGCCTGAAATTAGGTTTCATATATTGCAGAGGATAAGAATGGGAATTTTCTTGTAGAGGTCGAGAATCTACCAAGAGCATGAGTGTACATCTTGAGTTCGATTAGCTGCATGAGAAAAATAAAGAGGGTATCTATGTGCATTGGACCAAAATACGTGTGAACAGAGACACAAACACTAGGAGTGACACAAACACCGAGAGAGAGAGTGAAATTAGGGTTTATCTCACAAGTGAAAGGAAAAGGGTTGCCTACTAAAATTTTGATTCTATTTCCTAATACTCTATTGTTGGATCCTATGCTACTTCACTACCTACCTCGAGGGAGTTTGGGGGTTTGGTCTTGATTGATGATGGTCTTTGATAGTGGTTGAATGCCTCTTTTGATCTCATGATTTCAAATGTCTTCATGACTCTCATGTGACTTCGTGGTTCAATGATCTAGCGCATGTCTTGAATAAGTTTTATGCTAGTTATCAATGTGTTTTTTTCTGAGTTACTTATTCAAAGTCTACATACTCGTGCTAGCATGTGGTACTTAACATCTTCATCTTTATACTCTCATATATTGGACAACTTTTAAACTTGAATCATGAGGTAACTGATCCTTTCTATGTATTGGAGATGAGATGCATGAAGATGTCATGATAGTTATTTAATCCAGATCATGAATGATTTCCTTCGGAAAACCTCTCCTCCTCATTTTCTTCACTTTCAGTATTTGTTCATCAGTTTTTTTGAAGGAAAGGAAATATTGTGTTTCTCGTGTATTGGCTAATGTCATTTTAATCGCATAACTAATTTCATCTCTATTTGTGGTTGCATGAACATGTTATCATGTTATGCTTTCTTCACGATTGCTCCAGCCTTGAGATGCATGTGGGGGAATCCTTTAATGTTCTTCCCCTTTTATCCTTCTCTTTATTTATTGAGATTTATCTCTCTTTTCTTCTATTATTCTTGTAGATTTTTAATGACAAAATCAGAAATATTTCATTCACACATTTCGTCAAACACTTAGCAACCTAGAGATAACTGTCTTCTTAAATTTCAGAAATGCATACCCACATTCGGAAATTTCTATAAGCCGAAATACACATTGTTAAGAAAAATATGCAGCGGAAATACACAATAGACAACAACCCATAACTCACAGAAATTTAGGCAAATGCCAGGGAAAACCCAACGAGAGAGAGAGAGATTTATTGTCCAGCTCCAGGAAAGTACATATCAACAACAAAACAACATTTTCAGCCAAGGAAAATACCTCACAACACCAAATCTGTCCCACAGAAATCTGCCTCGTTTTTCATGCCAAAATCGTACCGATGTCCTGCCTATTCCGTACCTCATTTTTCGTGCCCACAACCCACTATATGAACTGTTTCTTACAGTCCAAAAAATCCACTGAAAATATGAAAATTGCCTCAAAAATCATGCCAAAAATCGCCTTGATTTTCGTGCCAAATCCATACGATTGTACGGACTATATGGAATCGTACGGACTGTACGGATCCGTACAATATGGCCTCCCACAGCAGAAAAAAAATTTCAGTCAAAAATCACAGAATTTTTTTCTTGGGAATCGTGCTCACTTTCCTCGAAAAATGTGCCCTCTTTGCTGCTCACTTTCCTCTCTCAAGCTTGCTCTGAAAATCTCTCTATCTCAACTCCTCTCGTCTTCTCCGGTGTCTTGCACACTACCCAATGCATTCTTTTATAATTTGAAAATGACATTTCCCCCCAAAAGTGTCTTTTCACCTTCTCCAACCTTAGATCCAAAGGCTAAGATTAGATCTTACCTTTTTCAAGATCAAGGATCATGATTCATTCCCTCCAAAATGTCTCATTTAAAATTAAAGTGAATTTCACTTTATTACATAAGTGCTTTATGATAATAAAGTCACTTTAAAAATAGAAGGTACACTTTATTA
>JASDQU010752220.1:10553-23497 GCA_032191745.1 Picea mariana
CCTTAACTGGAAATAGAAAACCATCGACAAAAAACCATGTGCCGAAAAACCACCTAATATCATGTGGTCCCGGAAATATGTCGTCCCGGTAATATGTCGTCCTGAAAATATGTCGTCCTGGAAATATATTGTCCCGACGGAAATATGTTGTCCTGGTAATATGTTATCCCGGAAATATGTCATCTCGACGGGAAATATGTCGTCCCGAAAAAAAAATTTCGGGGGCGCTGCCCCCGAACCCACTGCACCCCCCTGCGTGCCCGGCACAGACGCTTAGACACTGCTACTCATGCAAATAATATAACACATACCCAACATAGAGTCTGGAAAAACACTTAAAAGAGAACTCTCTCAATTCCTTTTTTGTAAAATAGTTCGATGAGACCGAAAAAGAGATAAATTATCGCTCACCAAACACTTACTTCAGATACTTTATCAAGCGTGAAAATAGCAAGGTCGCTCGGCTATATTTTCATGTTTAGAGAGTCTGAAAAGAGCTTAAAGAGGACTCCAGGGGGTTTCATTTTTCGTATAACCTTGTTGAGCCCGAAAAAGTGATAAAAGTATGCTCCATCGCGTTCTCATGTATTTTCGAGCGCGAGAACGAACAAAGACCACGCTCGAGGTTTTATACAAAAACCATAAAAAACAATCAAAACACACGATGACAAAGAAAAAATATTTCTGCATCCCTGTATATGAACATCGAAGTCATTACGCCTGCAAAAGTTACACTCAAAAGGACATTAAGAATTAGGGTTTAATAGATAAATAATCATAAAAAACCAAATAACATGGTAAAAGTAAATATAAAGGAGTAAAACTCTTTTTACCATATCATTTTCACTTTTCCACTATTTGAGCTCAAAAACCCCTCTTTTAACCTCGAAGTTCGATGTCAGATTGTGGGAGTTGCGAGCGTCCATTCGATGAGCCGTTAATGATAGTGAGGTAGACTCTTTGTCTTCTACTCTTTCATGGTTTAATTTTGCATTTTCATTGGTTAAAATTCATTTTTAGAGTTGATTTTATGAGCCCTACTTGCACTCAGCCATTCTCGCAGGTGGGCTACACGGGACCTGCGAGAATGGGTGATTCTTGCAGGTGATCCCACGGCAGCCTGCGAGGTTCTCGCACTGTGCCCAAAGGGCACTTGCAAGAACCACAAAGCACAAAAGTTTTTTTAAGAATTTACTCAATAAAAAAGAACCAATTCATGAATAAAGTTGCTAATCCTCTTTTTTTGCTTCTTATGCAGGTAATTGGCTATCAAAATGGTTCTTGAATGGCATGAAAGGGAGCATAAAGAAGACAATTCTATTGCCGGAAATCATCCACCGACTATTGTTTCTTTAAGAAACTGTGGCCTTTTGAAGTACTTTCGTATCCCAGGCATGAGGGCCCAAGTTAGGTTATTAGAGTACCTTGTGCGTATGTGGGATCCCGATCAGTAGGTATTTCATGTGTGGGTCCACACACTATTCTTAGATATTGAGGAAATTTACTTCTTGAATGGACTGTCACGATGGGGGTACCATGTGAGCCTGACTGGTAGTAGAGGTGGTGGGTTGCCTATGAGTGAGTACTTCCGCTTACACTGTGTTCCTGAGGCAGAGAGGAAGAAAGGGAAAGTAGTTATTTGGGGGGTATGGGATTTGACCCTCTGTACTATCTTATTCACCATAGCTCGGATGGCTGGGAGCTCCACTCCCCACATGGCACTACAGAGTTACTTCTAGTATGCTATTGAGTGTACTGAACCTCGGGTTTTTAACTGGGCAGATGTTGTGCTTCATAGTATAAAAAGACAATTGACCAAATGCAGATGAGGCAACCTGATGCAATTCAGGTACGGATCTTTGTTAGTGTCCTTCTTCCTCGAGAGGGTTCCATTACTGAGACTGTAGGTTGAGTGGAGTTTATCGGCTCCCAGGGATCCAAGAATGCTGAGATGGTGTCAGCTCATGGCCCGACATGTAGCTAGACCGATCATCAAGTATGATGATACCTTCTTTGACTGGCTTCAACCACAGATGTTGATGGTTGATGATTATGCTTATGCCGGGTTGGATTTCCGAGGAGATCCAAACTTAGTAATGCCAGAGGATGCTTAGTGGGGGGAACTTGGTAAGAAGTAAACATTTTTTTCCTTTTTAAATGTTTTTGTGAATTTTATCATATTCAATTTTTTTTGTTTTATATATTCGTCCAAAGACTAAATACAAAATTCATTTTTTGATGACACAGATGTTGGACCTTACCGACCTCCTGGTACTTCTCCCATTCAGCAGTGAGGAGAGGTAGTGCCAGCACCACAATATGCTGAGGATTATCAAGTAGTGGAACAAAACCTAGAGGGCTTGACCGCAGATATTCCAGACATGCCTCTTGAAGAGGTTCCATGACACGATCAACGTCATACAGTAAGAGTGTCAGGGTCCATGAGTCGACTTCTTCATAGAGTTGCCTGGTGAGTTGTGTGTTACCGTGAATGACATCCATGACATCACTTTGTAGAAGCTATGAGCTTCATATTTTTCCATTTTGGTCTTTGGACAAAACTTTTTGTAAAAAAACTCTTTTCATCGTTATATATACAGACAACTTCTACCGGTTTATCATGTATTGTGTGAAAATTGATGTGAATGATTTATAAATGATCCAAATGTCAGTCTAATACATAGTTAGCCAATGCATCTGTTAATGTATTTATACATCTAGGAATATTTTGATATGCAATGTAATCAAAATAACATTCCAAGAGGCGAATTTGTAAATACACCCGTAACAAAGTAGGACTTCGAATAGTATAGACATTACTTAACTGTAGCACTACAAGTTGCAAATCGAGTCGCACAACCAAATGACAGATTCTGAGTGAGATAGCATCAACCAATAATTCAATAATGACGCTATACTCTGCAATGTTTTTGGTCGCATGGCCAAGACACACACCTCGTAAGGAGACAAGTTCATTTGTAGGGGCGTAAATTTCCCATGCAGTGGAAGCAAGGTTCTGAGTACTATGGCTAGCGCCATCAGCGAAGCCAATATAGGGTAGTGAAGACTCTGACATATGGAAATCAAACATAACATCACATAAGGGCAGAGACCAGATAACAACAAAAGAAAGCTACAGTAACACACAAGAAGCATGATACAATAAAAATACAAGTACTCGTGCAGAGATGATTTTATGCATAGTACTTTTTCAAGTACAACCTATTCCTGGGTTCACTCAAAGGGATACCATTGTAATCTACCAACTCATAAGCTCCTTTTTCCAAAACTTGTTGAATGATATAAGGACCTTGCCACATGGCTTCGAATTTTCCAGCCCCTAGCATATCTTGATCTTGATCGTAGAGGAGAACGAGATCTCCTTCTGAGAAAATGCGAGGCTTGACATGTTTGTCGTATTGGGCCTTGACACGCTTTTTCTGAGCTTCTATGACTAGGGTGGCATCGCGTTGAGTTTTGTCTAATCGCATAAGATACAATAGACGTTCTTCCTCAGCAGAAGTGTTGGGTAGGAGTTCAACAGCTAGTTTTAAAGAGGGTATCTCGCATTCAATCGGGAGAATGGCTTCCACACCATAGACTAACTAAAAAGGTGTAAACTCAGTAGCGGACGTGACATATGTTCGGTAATCCCATAATGTCGAAAACAACATTGTGTGATAACTTGTTTTATGAATCCCTATCATTCGTCAGAGCATAGTTATGAGAACTTTGTTAATTGCTTCGACCTGGCCGTTGTCTTGTGGGTAATAGGGCATTGAGTTATCATGGCCAAGACCCAACTTTTCAGTAAGTTCAGACATCATAAAATTTCTAAAGTGGCTACCATGATCAGTGATGATAGCTTGGGGAACATCAAAACAAGCTATGATGTGATTAAAAATGAATAATGTTGCAGTCTTTCCAGTGTTGTCAAATGTCGGCATCACCTCAAATCATTTCGTAAAGTAATTGACGACTACAATAATGTAACCATGCCCCCCAGCCGAGTGAGGGTGACATGTCATGAAATCGATGCCCCATTTTGCAAAGGGACCAACTGAGACCACAGGGTGAAGAGGAGTGGGATGTGACCGTATCTTCTAATTATAGGTCTGGAAAGCATGGCATTTTTGAATGGTGATTATGCAGTCATTAAACAAAGAAGGCCAAAAATACCCTGCTCGTAAGATATTTTGGGCAGTAGCATACCCATACATATGACCATCACATGCTCCAGAATGACAGTCATTCAGAGCTTCCTCGGCTTCATCAAATGTTGGGCAACGTTGAAAAATAGAGTCAATCCCCCGACGATAAAGAGTATCCCCAAGGACAATGTATTGACGAGCTTGATAGCGTATGCGACGTGAGTCAGTACTAGACAAAGTTGGCCAGAAAGTCTAGGTTTGGAGATATATAATGATATCCCCATACCAAAGATCATCAGTGCTGATAAGGAAAAGAGATTCATCAGGTAATGAATTAGCCGCTACATTTTCCGTTGCAAAATGGGTTAAATCGCATATCAACTCAGCAAAAACTAAGGACTTCTTGGACTTGGCATGTTCGAACTCCAAGTCAAACTTCTGGAGTATCACAATCCTTTTGGAGTATTTCCCCCCTAGCAATTGACATGTCAGAATGTGTTGCATAGTGTTGCAGTGAGAAATCACTGTAGTCTTGCACGAGAGGATATAGTGCCGGAAGCATTGGACGGCTTGGACGGCAGCCAAGGCCAGTTTTTTGACATGTAAATACTTGATTTCAGTAGGTGTTAGACTTCGACTCAAGTAGTAGATAACATGTTTGTCGTTAGCATCATCCTCTTGGACGAGAACCATACCAATGGTGTAATCTGAGGCAACAAGATAAAGGAAATAATGATGACTGTAATCGAGGGGAAAGAGAAGTGCAGCATGCGTTAGGGACAATTTCAAAGATTCTAAAGCATTGTTGACAATGGTATCCCATACGAACTCTGAATCTTTCTTTAATAGCCACATAAATGCACGAGTTATCTCGGCATAATTTGGGATAAAACGACAAAGAAAGTTTGCTTTCCCCTGCAAACTTTGCAACTGGCGAAGTGTAGAAGGAGGAGGGAGATTAAGGATTTCCTCAACCTTTAAAGGATCCACCCGGATCCCTTGACGTGAAATGATAAAACCTAGAAGGTGACCAAATTCCATGCAGAAAATGCACTTATGAGGATTCAAACATATACAGTAGAACCGACAGTGGACGAAAATGTCTCGGAGGTGTTTGGGGTGATCAACTCGGTGCATTGAGTGAGCGGGTAAATCGTCAAAATATGGTTGAACAATGTGCTTGATATCATGGAAAACATAAGACATAGCATGTTGAAAAGTTGTGCCAGTGTTCTTGAGACTGAAAGGAAGTTTCTGATAGGCAAAAGTACCCCAAGGACAAACAAAAATAGTCTTATGTTGATCCTCGGCAACAATGTTGATTTGATTATATCCGGAGAAACCATCCATGAGAGAGAAGATTTCACTTTCGGCGTAGTCATCGACAATGTGATTGACGAAGGGGGTAGGAAAGTTGTCTTTGGGACAATCTTTGTTGATATCCCTATAATCAACGCATACACAAATGGTGCCTTGTTTCTTTTCAATCGGGACAAGATTGGAAACCTAGTCTGTGAGAGCCACCGGATAAATAAATCCATCTTTCAGAAGTTTCTCGAATTTGAGCTTGATAGCAATCTCTTTACATGGGTGAACTGGATGAAGACGTTGTCGGACGGGTTTAGCATTGGGGTATGTCTTTATCTCATGTATCACAATCTCAGGGTCGATACCCGACATTTCTTCATAGCTCCATGCGAATATATCACGAAACTCTTTGAAAAGGGACGTGTAGGTGATGACTTTGTCGAAAGAACACGAAGCTCCGATATGGACATTTTCGACAATCCCAGGTTTGATGGATATGTCAAGGGGAATAGTCGGTGAGATATTTCTTAAGTTCCCTTCAGAAAACACATCGTGTGCAGACTTGGGAATGGTCAAGATGATGACAACGGTCGAAGGGGTCGAAATCCATTGGTAGTTCTCAAGGGTATGTTGCTCCAGAAAGAGGATGGAATGATGATGGCCATCATTCCAAGGGGTGTCTTCCATGAAAAACATGATCATTTCTTCAGTGGAAAAAATGACATGGAAAGGATCAGGAGACAACCCACCAAGAGAAGGGGTAGAAGGCATTGTCGATTGAATGGCCTGATAGGTGGATTCAACTGGACTTAACGACATTGCGTCACCAAAACGAAGATGATCTCCAGGGTCAGGTACTATCTAGGGGTCGTGAGACATAGGAAGTTCATGAGGCAAGGTGGAGATCATGTTGATTGAAGCAACAGATGGGTGTGGAACATCGGGCGGTGAATGGGGAAAGTGCCCATTAACGAAGAATCTTTTAGAAGACCTACATCGATGTTCTCATAACCTGGTGGGGTTTTAGCAATGAACAATATGTTGCCAGTATGAGTATCGGAATTAAAGAAGGCTAGTTGGTCGACGGTAATGACCTTGCCTTGATGTGGGAAATGAACCACATGGAAAAGGGTCGACACAACTGCGTTCATGGAATCGATCCAGCTTTGACCAAGTAGAAGATTATAATCAAGGGGAGCGTCAAAGACTTCCACTTCGACTTGGACTGTTTTTCCTTCTAACGTGATGGGAAATGAAGGAAGAACACCATAGGGATTAAAACCAAAGCCATTGAAGGCTTTAAGAGTGTTCTGGGATTCATTCAAAGAAGGAGAGACAATGGCTTTCCAACAAGCAAAAGACATAACACATGTCGAGGCACCCTCATCGATAATGGTTCGACAAATGTTTTTATCAGAGACAACCACTTGGATCTGGAATGCAAGTTGAGGGGGTAACCTTGGAATGTGATATTCCAAGTCAAAGATTATTAAATTCGTATCTGTCGGATCGATTCCACCGATAGCTTTCAACAGTGCCTTCTGTTGTGTGGGACAAGTTTGAAGGACTTCAAGGGATGACATCGCAGAAGGTGCTTGGGCTAGATCTTCAACAATGCTATAGTTCTAGGCCACACGAGCGTGAGGATTGAAATCTGATTTTTGAACGATGCCCTTTGGGGGGGGTCACAGAACTGTGTCGAGGCTCGGTCGTTCGATATGAAGAGGACCGTTGGTAGGTGGAGTCATGGGAGAGGGTTGTTCCGAGGAAGGCGGAAGATCATCAACCTTCTTTTTAGAGGGAGAATAATATTTGTCTCGAGTAGTGAGTGGAACATCGTTGTGCTTAGAATCGCCAGTACACATCAAAACATAGGATGTAGTAGAAGATGAGGGTTGGTCATGAATGACCAATTGAGCCTGTTGTTAAGATGGGAAGGGTTGAGACAAAATGGCCGGTGCAAGTGGTTTTGGAGCTCCCTGAAGGAACTTAGTGACCTCGGCGCATCGTGGACAATCCTTCATGTAGTGATCATCACCACATATAAGACAAGGGTATTGAGATTTGCACTTATCTCGATCGTCAACAGGGGTAGTTTTGGTTTTCTCTACTTGAGAATTATTTTTTCCCTCCTTATTCTTACCTCTTCCCTTTTTAGATTTGTTTTTACCAGCTGGGGTAGATTGAACTGCATTTACCTCAGAAGTCTTGGCGATGAGAGGGGAAGGAGATGGAGAATTTTGAACATTAGAAGAAGCAGGTTTGGGGTTTCTGCTTAAGCTGGAGTGTGGTTGGGCCTAGAAAGTGCCAATCACACCATCAGCTAAATGCGAGGCAGCTGGAGTAGTTGAAGTTATGGAACTGGAAGGACGAGGTAAGTCAGGTAGTAAATTGTAAAGGGTACCCATTTGTGAGTAAACGAGGTCAATATATTGAGCATGACTTATAGCCTGCTCTTCTATGACCACTCCACCCATGGTAATGTCACAACCGATGTCGTTCACAAATGATTTGGTGAACCATTCCACCAGCAACTGATCGGGGAGTTTGAGTTTAATAAGAAGTCGTCGATGTCGCCACTCATGAATGTGATCGGATATATGAGTGGCCTTTTTCTGTTTGAAAGAAGTCAAAATATTGGTC
The DNA here is from genome assembly GCA_032191745.1 of Picea mariana. NCBI lineage: Eukaryota > Viridiplantae > Streptophyta > Pinopsida > Pinales > Pinaceae > Picea > Picea mariana. Next base: position 18,656 of record JASDQU010752220.1, read on the forward strand.
CCCGTATCATAACGAATCGGTAACTGGTAGTGTGTGAGGAAAGACATAGCTAGGGTGTTGAAGTCAGAGAAGAAACCTTGTGGCAATTCGATATACCACTTCACAGCAGAACTTGTGAGAGTTCGTTGAAAAAGACGTAAACAAATAGAGTCATCCATCAACGAGTTGGATGAACACCATAGGTGAAAAGTCATAACGTGATTGTTTAGGTCCTCTCCCTCTTTGCCGTCGAATTTGGGAATGTCTGATGGTAGCTTGGCTAGGATAGCAGGCCAGTCGGGAGAGTGACGAATTGGATCATTTAAAATCCTTGACAAATCTAGAAGATCCAAAGTGGCTATGAAGGGTAACTATCGATTCACCTGCGGGTACTAGTGGATTTGGGGAGGAAGTCCCGTCGGAAAACCAGTAGGACCATAAGCAGTCTTCATATAATGTGAAGACCCAGGAAAATTTGGTTGTGGTTGAAGAAGATAGTAGCTCATAGAATTGTACCCTGGAATAGGGGCTTGAGTTTCATCATTCACCCCGAAAATGGGATTAAATGAACTTGGATATGGTTGGCCCACACTAGGAGGTATTACAGACATAGCTAGAAACTGCTGCCCCCCAGTTGATTGAGGAGGATGTTGTATTAACTGATTCCAATACTGGGCCAAGGATGGAGGGATGTTTTGCCCATAAGGCAGGGTCGATCCTCCCATCAAAGGTGGTGTTCCAATTGGGGGAAGTGTGCCAATTGGTGGTTGTGTTCCAAGTGGGATTTGCGGTCCAAAAGGAATTTTCCCATTGAAAGGGGGTTGAGTCATACCACCTTGGTGAAATTGTCCACCAACCAGAATCTGGTAATTTGGAGTGAATGATGGAATAGTGCCACTAGTATTAAGATTTCCAGTAGAAGATGAAGAAGGTCCTCCAAAAGGAAATTGAGGGAGTGTTGGAATAAAACTGGGAAGAGAGTGCCCAGAATAAGAAGGACCACCAGGAGAGCCAGATGGGGTTTGCGTAGGAGTGTGAATGGAAGCATTCAATGCACGGTATCTAGGTGGTGGTGTCGGAGTGACGTTGGGAATTTGCAGTGTGTTTATAGGAGCAAGACTAACCACTGTAAACTTGGTTGGAACACTCATAGTATCTGTAAGATGGGCCATTTCGGCAGGGACGGTAAAGTGATAAGCGGTGGTCAACGGTACTGTCTCTGGAATAGATATTTTGGAAATCATAGGTGGGTTGATTTCAAAAATCACAGGTGAACCTGGACCAAAAAGGTCCCATCAGAAAACACTTGTAGACCAAAAGAGATCTTGGCCTTCTATGCCTGGAAAGGGTCCAACTAGTGATCCAGAAGATGTAGCAACTAAGTCTCCGGAAGAATTCAGTCGCATAAATGTTCACTTTGAATCAGGGTGAAGTCAAAAGTCCTCTCGAGTATTTGTAATTTAAAAATGTTCTAGAGAGTCAGTTCGTTCCACTTGTGGCGTGGTGACGACTGTGACTTCACTTTGTCGAGGAGATCCCTCAGGTGTACTTGTAGGCAAGGGTTGAGAACCTTCCAGATGCTCTGGAGATAAACCATGCATTCTACGTGAATGACGTGGAGGAGATATTGTAAATGAGTGACAAAATTCACGAAGAAAATCGTATGGTCAAATTTGAGAAACAAACAACACGCGCTAGTAAACAAAATCTAGGAAGAAACATCAAGCAAACAAGACCTTCTAATTCTGAAGTCACTAGTTGGTGATGAAATCCAACATCGCAACAACGAAACGAGAACGGGCTTGGATGGAAAAGTTACACTAACGACCTACTTAATGGAATTACACCCTGGTGCAAGCTCCCACACATAATCGTGGGTATACCCTCCAAGGAGCCCGAGTGAGTTTGGTCAACGTCAATTCTAGGTACCGTGAAGACTTTCCCCTTAACAGTCACCTCATGTAAGAACCTAGAAAGATAGGCCACTAAGGTTACCACCAACAACAATAAAGCCTGGGGGGACAGTCGACAGTCTGATCCACACGCAAGGGCAAGGTATGTAGCCCGAAATCAACTCAAAAGGCTTCCACTCATCATTGTGGGTATACCTCCGAGTGATCCTCGTAATACGTGCAATATCTACATTGATATCAACAAAGCAGGGTGAGTAACTCTATCAATATCAATGTGTGACCTTGTGTTTGACCCTTGTGTGAGAAGGGCTTCCCAGGACAAGATGTTGCAAATGGAATTTAACACTCCCTAACACAAGATGCTAGTGTGGGTTTTGTGCTTTGGAGAGTGTATCTCTCTTCCTATTCCAAAGCGCTAGCCTAGCTAAATGTTGGTGTAATAGAGCCCTAGAAAAGAGTTACTAGATAAATTTTACAATTGCGCAGTGTTATTAAGAGTTGTTGTTTACTCAAAGGAAATGGAGATGAAACTTATGTTGTATGACTACGACCCAATGATGCATGGATGAGAATGAAAAATATATCAATTTGCGTTCAATGAATCCTATGTACGGGAGGGAAAGAGAAGTTTTCCGAATCAAACTTGAACTACAAGACACAATTTCCTTTAAAATGCAAATGTAACAAATCACGCATCAATAACAATTCTCTATTGTTTCTTTTTCAATAATTTCAATAATTGATTTTCAATGTTTTCGAAAACGAAAATGATTTTTGAAAGAAAAACTTTGGTTCACTTTTCAAAAAGGACCCACACCATGATAGTGAGAGTACAAAAAATCAAAAACCAATGAACAAGCAATGATAAAAACCCAAACCACTCTTTCAATGAAAACAAAAATAAGAAGCAAACCAATATAGTCTTTTCAATTTCATAAGAAAAAATAATCTTTCAAACAATAAGAAAATGATAAATACCAAGAAACTCAACTTTCAACCGATCATCATTCCTTAACCAAACAAGCACACTCAGATTCCGAAATCAGAGAGTATAGCTATGCCAAGAAAAGTCAAGAAATGAAATTCAAGACAGAAATGACAAGAAAAGCCTTGGAAATCCTAAGACTATTCGTGCACGAAAAAGAAGACAAGAAGAACATCAATCAATGGTCCAAGAAACTCTTATGAGGCACCTAGACTGATCTGGGCAGTTGAAGATGCCAAAACTCAAATCCAAAATTTTGAAAAAATGAGTTCCCAGGCTGGCAATATTACACAGTGCGAGAATTAATGATTCTCACAGGTGAGCTTTGAGCAGAGTGTGAGAACCTCACACTGAACCTAAAGTCAGAGTGAAAACTCTACAGATTCTCATAGGCTACGATGGAGTGTAGTGTGAGAATGTCTTAAACTAGTCAATTTTTTGGAAAATGACACAAAATTTGAAGAGGCCTCTATGCTCAGAGGGTCTATCAGGGTATCCTGAAGACTCAAAGATTGATATGAAAGGAGAAAAGTAAAACAAGAGAAAATGGCCAAGGAAAAATACCAAAAACCATAAGAAAATAGGTTATAATCCCTAGTGGAGTCGCCAATTTTGTTATTAGACTAATCAGTAGGTGCGGACACTAACAGATCTCCCTAGATCCACCTAGATCTAGAACAAAACAGGACAGGACATGACTCTTTCCCCAAGTTTTGACCATTGAATTAGCTAGTAGAAAGGAACAAGTAACATACCTTTATATCACTTCCTAGGGTCTCTGTTTCTCCTGCTTCACTCCGGTGCTCTCATGAGGTCAATACCAAGACAATACAAACCAACCAAAGTGAAGATAGAAAAATATATTCAACCGTCAACTTATGTGTATGATCAAGGAATTACACAATAAAGTGAGAATAGCTTTATGGGAAAGGGACATGCCACTGTATCATATTAATGGAAAGTAAAGATTACAACCTGATCACCTTGATGTCGCAAGCTTCCTTTCGATGGCTCTTGTCTCCAACACACACACTTTCTCAATCCTTGTATGAAGAAGATCAAATCCTCTTGATAGACTTGCTAGAGTCTCCAAGCTACTTTTCAAGCTAAGTCATTCACACAATTCTTTCACCAATTCTCCAATGAATCTTGCTTCACCTTTTCCTTGAGAATTCCCTCAATATATAGGAGAGAATGAGATAGTTACTTGGATAAGAATGATCCCACAATATCAGGGAATCTAGTACAAGGATAACCATTTGAATGCCAATCCATTCTTCTATAAGATTCCCTTCTAGAACCATCGAGAATTCATCTTTTTCCATGCTTTAGGATGAGTTTGCACCCTAGCTATTCAACACAGTGCAAGAAGTTTGGACCCTGGCTTAAGGCAGCCTGCGAGAATAGGTCATTCTCGCATCCTGATATACTAGCAGCCTGCGAACCTTCTTCAAAAGTAAGTTTTTTGGGAAGAGATGAAAGTAACTTTTCTTAGGAGAAAGTTCTTATGAAGAGCCTGAGTAAACCATCATTAATACATCATCAAGTCACGTGTATATCTAAACTCTGAGAAAAAATAAAAACAGACAACCCAAAACCAGGAAGAGACCACTGATATTGATAACCAGGATCCCTTGAAGGCTTGGACACTCTTTTTAACAGAAAAAACAAATAATGTAAGGAAAAATGATAAAGAAAAAACAATCTAATATAGGACTGCAAACAACCAAGACTCAAATAGAATTCCAGAAAACCCTAAGAATGTCTGATTCTGACAGGGAAGAGGATGACTACCTCCAAAATTCTCTGGACTCTACACGCTACTGCTACTTCCTCAACTAGCATTCACACATGGGATGCAAGAGAGTAGGGAACGGGTACACGTGTGCATACCTTATGCAGGCTGCGTGTAGCTCTATGGGTCCTGACAAACACAGTCAAGCAAATCAAAGAAAATTGGTATGG
>JASDQU010752220.1:23998-34232 GCA_032191745.1 Picea mariana
GAATAACTCATGAATTGGGACGGGAAAAGAACTTTATTTATTACTTTGAATGAGTCAACTTACAAAAGTTGAGACCGGCCACCGCTCCACGAACCTAATCCTAGGCTCCTCTTCGACTGTCCTCCAACCACTTTGCTTTGTATCTCCTTTGTCACAAGGAAGGCTAAAGGGTTGGGACAATGGGAATACACAAATGGGCAGAGTTTCTTTGCTATATTTTTCCTCTTCCAAATAGAACCCCTAGCCCTTCTTTTATAGGCTAGAAGGAGCTAGGTATTTGGATGAACCCTTTCCATCCATGGCCGGGAGTTTCAGTTAACTCACCCAGAGCTGTGTGTTCCATCGGCAACTTTCCTTTTTTCGTGCTTTTGTCAGTCCACGTTGGTTGTTTGAGGTCAGATAGCGTGTACACATGTGCAATAATGGAGTAGGGTACGTGGTCCTTTGTAAAAGAGGATTTTTAAAGAGTTGTTCAACATTTCTTTGGCAAAGAAGGGATATGAGATGGCCTGATGCCAGGTAAGCATGTATGGTGCAAATTAGGGTTATAACACCTTTGATCAAGAGAAACAAGTAGAATCCCCTCTCAAGCCAAGTCCAAATAAAGGTATGACATCTAAAACTCAGTCATCTCCACTATCAAAACCTCTTTCCCCTGAAACAAAGGAAGTTGATAAGACACCAACCTCTTTCATCTTGGAACATGAGCTGAGAAAAATCAAGATTCTTGTCCCTTTGACGGAATTGATAAAAAATGAACCTTTCAAGAAATCCATCATGAAAGTTCTGCAACCTACTCCTTCTAGTGTATCTTATAATTTCATTAGTATACAGGATGAAAACCCAGCCATTACTGTGGGTCCACACATTGAGGATGTCTCTGATGCTTCTCCTCCTTTCTATATATCTCTAAATGTCCATGATAAGATCATGCACAACTATACTATGGACTCAGGAGCCTCTCACAATGTCATGCCCAAAGTTGTTATGGAAGAACTAGGTTTGGAGATTACCAAGCCTTACCAAGACCTGTACTCCTTTGATTCCAAGAAAGTAAAATTCCTAGGATTGATAAAGGATATGGTGGTTTCTCTAGCACAATTACCCATGAAGAGTGTAGTGATGGACATTTTGGTGGATGACATCCCCCAAAATTTTGGCATGCTATTATCCAGAACTTGGGCTAAGAAGGTTAGAGGATCATTACAAATGGAACTCACATATGCCACCATTCTTGTGTTTGGTGGTGTGCACAGGAGGCTATACAGAGAGGTAAGGTTAGCCTACATAGGCAGTGATCATAAGAACCCAAGAAATCACCCCATTTATGTTGTTGAGGATGAGATTAGTTCGTCTATTTTTCATTTAGATGAGGATGAGCCTGAAATATCATTCATCCAATGCAGAGATCAGCCAATGACTGGTCAACAAAACAAGGTGTGGAAGATGTATTTCGATGGCTCTTCATCAAAAGATAGATACAGTGCAAGTATTCTCCTCATTTCCCCTTTATAAGAAGTTATAACCCTCTCTTATAAGCTATATTTTGAGACTACTAACAATATAGCTGAATATGAAGCTCTGGTATTGGGATTAAGGGCTGCCAAATACATGGCCATTGATTCCTTAGAAGTTTTTGGTGATCCTAAGTTGGTCATCAATAAAGTGAGGAATATCTATCAAGATAAGCAATAGAGGCTCAAGCAGTACAAGAATGAGGTATGGGACCTGATCAATAATTTATTTCTAGACTTTAACCTCTCATTCATTCCCAGAGAACAGAATCAGAAAGTTGATTCTCTCGCCTTAGATGCCAACACGTTCAGGCCTCCCATTGGCCCAAATATTAAATATCAGGTGGAAATCAAACATAGAAAAACCATATCAGACAACATAAAGCATTGTCAAGTCTTTAGTGATTATTTAGAGTTGTAGAGATTTCTTCACACCATTGATGAATTCTCCAATATCTCAATTGATCAAGGAAGTCAATAATATGAAAACGAGAAATTAGAAGATCAAAAACTTTCTCATATGCTGAAGACAGTAGATGGCCATGATATTATGGAGCTGAAAACCAATCACATTCCTAGAGGACTAGTACCATTGGAAATATTGTTCAACGACAATGATGTTTACAAAGGAACTTCCATGAAGAATCAAGAAGAGGAAGTGACAGAGTGAAATATTGGGACCACTGAGAATCCAAAGATCATCAAGTTGTGCAAAGCATTGGTTGTAGAACAAAAATACAGGTATGTCAGTCTTGTTATCACCATATAATTCCTAGCAGTTGTCCGAGTTTTGGAAATTTTATGATGGGTTAAATTGTCGTAGTGCTGTGATAAATTTAGAGAACCCATCTATATCTGGCGGCGTTTGGAAGAAGTAGTAGAGATATGAAGAATAAATCTTAGCCAATCGTCGATCTCAAAGGCAGCCCAGATCAATGGCCGAGACGTGTATCGAAGATACAACTAGCACAAAGATTAAGAGGTCGAGGGCGGGTCGGGGAAAACCGTCATGGTTTTTTGTGGGACGTGTGGCACCCTTAGAAGTATATCATAAAGAAGGTATGTTTGACAAAAACCACCTTTTCCAACCTCTGATTTCAAGTTCGTTGGGCAAGACGCTGACCGTAGATCTTAAAACAAGTTGAATCAATGGCCGAGGTGCAATTCAGCGATCAAAGTAGCGCGAGAATTAGCCAACAAGGGGCAAACTGGGGAAAACTGCCCCGGTTTAAATCATGGACACTTGGCATTCTCTAAGACACATCAAGGCTAAGGGTGGTTCATCTAAAACTTCTTTTCTCCAAACCCCGATGGAAATAGACGCCTATAAAAGGAGTGACCCTAGGCATTATTCTATGAGTATTTTAAACAGTCGAACGTTCAAAGATTTGCCGTAAAGATTCCATCCAAATTTTGAAATTCAGGACTGAACCAGATTAGTTTTCTTTCCTCTTATCAGGTATTCTTCACAATGGCTTCCAATCTTGTTGTTTTATCTGTGAGGGAACCAGATACTCCCTCCAGGGAAGATACCCTAATTGATAAAGATTCTGATGTTTTCGACACAGTGACAATAGTCTCACCCGTTTCTGTGTCCAAAGAAAATTTTATGAACAACGTTGGATCCCACATATCCTTTCTTGAAGCAGCTCGAGCCTCTTTCACCCCTTATGTTGTAGAAACAATTTTCCCATTCCCCAAAATCATGAACTGGTGTGCCGAGAGATATTCCCAGGGAGAAAGAGTTATCCTAAACAAATTAGGCTCAGAAGTCCTGTGTAAAGTAGATGTTCCCTCGCTCCAACATGCCCTAAATGTAACATATGCCTCCCTTATGGTATCAAAACCCTTTGAGGAACAAAGAATGATTATGATTTATAGGGAGTTCTTGCCCGAGGTAGAAACCATGTTTTTGCAAACCATAGTCAAACCTGAACATCATTCAGAAATTCTATCCCTGCCTACCAATCTAAGCGTCATGATCATCAAAGTCCAGTGGGATTTTTCTCTACTGGGTCAAATTCTAGGTCTAGACAATGACAAGTTTGTGGTAGAGGTTATGTTAGGAATCCTGTTAATTTTCTTCCTGTCTCGGAAATAAGTCCATGTCAGTTTTGATGAATTTATTATAGAGAACATACATCAACAACTGGTTAATTTAAGCTCATTGAGACATTTTAGATACCACTCTCATATGTTGAGAATGTTTTTGGGATCTAACAATACCGAGATCCCTGAAGCTGCATTTTTTTCAACCGAGTGTAAAAATATCATCATGCTCATATTCATCAACAAAATCATGTCTAGAATATACAGTCTCATTTTTGGTTTAGACTTTCCAAGAGTCCTGGAAGAGATGAAAAGTTCATTGCAACCGAGTCTGGAGAATGCTATGGGAGACTGGATGTTTTTCACTAAGTCCACCATGATTTGGGTATACAGATGCCAAGAAGGACCTCACCTTTTACAAGTCTTCCTGACTCCCAGGATATTTGCGTTGGAGTTTATAAGACAAAGGATTATCTCAGACACTCAACACTTCCTCAAAGCTCACAAGGCTTCAAATCTGAAATTCCCATTCGTGGTAGGTCCATTTGTGGTGAAGAGCAAGTCCTATTTGCCTCAATTTCAGTCTAAACTCAATGAATTTGGGTTCACACAGCTGCAAGGAAGAAGATACGATCCACATCAGGTTATATCAAAGAGAAGATTGGCAAGCAGACAAGGCCCTTATGAACATGAGCACGTTGAAGAAATAGATAAATTAGCCAATCTAGAGACCTACATAGAAATGGAGTTCATCACGTTGAATGAACAAACAAAGCAGACAGAGACTACTTCCCAGCAAATCTCAGCACAAAAACCCTCACCCAAGTTGATTATCAAGGCTCCTAAAATGATCATCTTCAATAAGAGAAGCAGTTCAAAAGCCCTAGGGGCTAGCGACCAACAAGACACCCTCAATAAAATGAGAGCCACATCACCTTTTCCAATTATTGACTTGGAATAAGAAGAACACAAAGGAAAGACGTGCATGGAGATGGTAGACACTAAGGTCCAGAACAAAGAGATCAATCCTGAAGACAAACCACAAAATGAAGGTAGCATGAAGGTTTTCAGCAGTAGGAAACACATATTTGGCCAAACTCCTAGGATGGTTTATCAATCTAAGGAAGACTTGCTACAAAAGTATGCAGTGAAAGGGAGTATGGCCAATAGCGAGATAAAGGAGCTTTTGCCTAAAGTGGAAGGGATATCTCAATGCAAATCTCACCTACTCTCAGTTAGAGATGTCGAAAAAAAGATATTCAACATTGCAGTGGCTGATAATGATATGGTATCTCAGTTCAAGGTACACTATGAGAACATCGGCGCTCCTGACAAAGTGAAATTCCATAGAAATGTTAGTGATATGTTGTACGTTGATTACCTAAGCTTAGCTCTGAAAGTTTCAAGGTTGACAACACATGTATTGAAACTGGATGGACAACTAAAACAAGAAAAGGTGTCCATCAAAGCTTGGATGATGTAGGTAAAAGGATTAGAGTCTGAAGGTCCACAAGGGGTGAAGGACTCTCTAGACGAAATGATAAAATGATTCAAATTTTGAATAAAATATTGAAGATGTCACCTACAGACCATCCACAGACATCAGAGTTAACTACTTTGGAGTAGAAAAAGGAAACCTTCAGACAAGAGGCTCTAGACTATAAGGCTAAGGTGTTACAGTTGGAGAAAGAGAAGGAAAGTTGGTCACAGATGCAGGTGACAACATCAGATATGGAGATTATCATACTTGCCAATGCAGAGGCTAGATCAAATGTTGAGGGGTTAGTTCAGGCTATGTCCCAGATAAGTTTGAAAACAAGCGAGATCAAGGATCTACAAGGAAACTTAGAAAAACTGAAACAAGAGGCTAAGGTGAAGGACAAGAAATTAGCTCAACTCTACAAAGAGAACCAAGACCTGCAGGAAAGAGTGAATAGGATAAAAACTAGATTAAAGGGTAAAATGCTACTGTAGGGAGCCAAACATTTGGTATGGGATGCAATTGCTGTGTAGGTTGCTAAATTCATAATTTATCTGAACTTTATCAATGACAAGGACAACATGGTTGTTACAGCTCGAAACAGTTGCGCTATTGTAAATGAAGTGCTAGTGAAGAAGCCCTCAGAATGGGCCTAAAATTCCATCGACTTGTTGAATTCCATACCAATTGATGATCTTCAGAACATTAGTTTTAAAGACAGGATTGCTTTAATCATTTCAGCCAGGAGAATCATTGCCAAACAAAACCTGCTCAAATCGGTTCATCACAAAGCTGTGAAAATGGACCATAGCATACAGGATTTTAAAGATGCCTTCAAACAATTGTTTGCCAAAGGCCTCCCCTCATTCTGGGATGGTAAAGGCTCATTGTTCAAGAAGGAATATTAGCACACTCTTCTCATGCAATGTAGGATGGTCCATTCCAGGTTTGAAGATATGGAAGAAATTCTGAAGGGTCCTAGCTTGGTAGAACACTTAGCTTCTGATTTCAAAATTCTGAAAAAATTCAAAATAGTGAAAGTCAGTGTGCCAATCATGTCATATGCAACGTGCATTGACCTGGAAATTTTGATTAAAGAGATGATGGACTACGAAATCCCCTTTGACGCACAATGGAAGGAACTTGTATGGTTGGAAAAGACAAAATGCCACGTCCTCGGAAACAACAGATGATCTCCAACTGTCACCCATCTTACCAGAGCTAATGGAAGTACAGAGCAGGACAGGTGTAGCAGAAGCAGCCGGGGGGTTAGAGAGATTGTTCATGATGATGAAAAGTTTCTTTTTGCTAATGATTGTAAGTCGTTTCATATACTGAAACTAACATCCGAAACTGTTACAGAAGCTGAAATGTTTCGGTTTCAGTGATTTTTTTATCAAATTGTATAAGTACTAAGAGGCTTGAATGAGACAATGTTGGAAAAAGTGTAAGAGCACCTTTTGGTTGTACCAAGCTTTATTTGTAAATTTTCTGAATCAGAATCGAATACAAATGCAGAAGATTTTGAAGTCTCTATGAAAAGATTCTAACGGGTGGTGATATGAGCTTTATTTCCTTTCATCATATGTATTTCCTATAGCCTATCATTTCATTTAAATTTTATTTTATTTAAATTGGAGAGTTTAAGTGCCCAGAATTCACTCTGCGGCGCTCTTTTTCTAAGTAATTTAAAATATGTGATTGTCTTCTTAACTTATCTAGAATTCATTTCAGCAATGCTCAGATGCAGTTATTTGTCTTGTTTATCTTCCTACACATCTTTTTATTTCAAGAATAACTCAGATTCATCACCTTATTTATCCTTTATCCTCTGGAGAGTTCTGTCAGTCTACGCATTGTCTTCGTTCACTTTCAGAATTTTGACTCCATAGCCCATAGTGTTCCCCTCTTCCTCGCCATCAACTCTATTAAAAGTCTCCTAAACAAATCAAATCTAGCCGCCGGTTTCCATAGATATATCAAGTGACACGAGAGATCCATCTCTAAGTTGGGAAGGCTAGTGCCTCATCTCTAAATTTGGTTGAAACAGTTACCTCTGTATTTTGTCTATTCATTCGGACATAATTTATAGAGTGTTAACATTCTGGCACCATTGCCGAGGATGAAATCAAAATTTTTTCACTGGGAAAATGACTTAAAGATTTAATTTGATCCCTGAGGGTGATAGTGGACCAAATACCTTACTGGCTGAAGATTATCTTTACCCTGGTGACTCCATTACCCAAAGACCATTTGTACTACACTGTGTGAGATAAAAACCTTGGCTCCTAAGAGAATCCACACTAGGAGAAACCCATACCCCGAGCCTACAGTCCCTGTCTCTAGTCCTGAAAATCTTGTCTGAAGGAGAAAATAAAGGATAGTGACCCCTGTGTTATGTCCATACTGATATTCATCCTTACCTAGAGATGGATTGATCAACATCGATGACCTTGAGTTTGACCTAAAGTTCAAATACTCCCTGTTCAGAACTAGGTCTGAATCCCATTTAGACGAGACCCTATTTGACGAAAAAAGATTCCAAGATTTGATTCTAGCCAGTCCTGTTAAACCCGTAGTTCCCCCTATCCAAAATCGACAGCCACTCCAACCCCTCACAACAACTATGGCAACTAGATTTTCTTTTCTCATACTGCTTGTTGTATTGCATGACTTACCCCAGGAATACAACCTAAGGATTAAGCTATATGATGCTGAGGGTAACATATCGGCCCAAAAACACCTAGACTAGTTTAATGACTTCATAGACTTAGAGGAGGTGGATTTTGCAGACGTGAAAATGAGGTTGTTCACACAAATCCTTGTAGGATATGTAAGAAAATGGTTCAGAGCCCTGGCACCAACAAGCATCGAAGATTTCACAACTTTTGAGACACTCTTCCTTTCCAGATGGGGAGATAAGAAAAACCCCCTTCAATTGTTGACCCACTACAATAATATGAAGAGGTCCCTTGATGAAACAGTGCAAAAGTGTTTGGCTAGATTCATGAAGGTATGTAATTCAATTCCTGATGAAGTAAAACCCCCACCTAAAGTGGCTCAGCTTAGATATGTCGATTCTTTCGAAAGTGATTTTTCTTTATTATTGAGGGAGCAAATATCTTCCACACTAGATGATATGATGATCGATGCCATTGAAGTCGAAGTAAACCTAATGGCTTCAGGAAAAATGAAATCTAATCCTGGAAGAAACATGGGCGAAACTCAAGATAAAGCACAAACTTCCACGTCGCAAATATCATAAGAAAGGTTCGAAGTGATGATGAGAAACATGGAAAAGATGATAGAAAGAATGGCACTGGGAAACAGACCTAACCCTAGGGAACAGGCCAATGGTCCACCCAAAAATCCGAGGAGACCCACTGGTCCACAAATTCGGCAAAGAGAGCAGATGAATCAGGGCAATCAGGCAACTCAAGCAGACCAAACAAATTAGGGGAATCAAGGAAATCAGGGAGAACAACAAGTCAGACACAACAAGTTAGACCCCCTTTTCAGAATAATTATATGAATGAAGATTATGATGAATATTTTGAAAATAATGTGAACTGCTATGATGAAAAAGAAATTGAAGTGTTTTTGACCAAGGAATAACACGACTAGTTCATGAATGTGAGTGAAATCTTCTGGCAAGATGAAGAGGAGAGGTTATTAGTAGAAAAGGAATATTACAATACCGGATTGTAGAATGTCATCATGCAATTCCAAAGGAAATACAATCTCTGAAATCAAAAGGTGCCTCAAAATCCTCAGAAAGGTAACATCCCAAAGGCAAAACTCACCAAAGATGCTCAGAGTAACATGCCCTCTTCTAGTTATCCCCAAAAGGATTCCACTGTGAAAGACTCCACTGCAAAATACGCTATAGATAAGGGCAAGAAGAAAGAGGAACCGTCGAAGAAAATATTGACAAGAAAAGAAATTGTCCCTAAAGAGGTAGAAAAAACTCCGTCCTCTTTTGACTTCGAAAGTGAGATGGCTAAGATTAAGATTTTGGCACCCTTTAATGAATTGATCAGAAATAGTGAATACAGAAGTCAGATCATCAAGATTCTTAATATGGGACAAACCTTTGATACTCTGAACATACAAGATGACCACCTAGCCATTTTATTTGGGCCGAGAGTAGAAGAAAGAGGTGAAAATGAAGAAGTTCCCCCTTTCTATGTAATCTTAAAAATCCATGACATGACCTTACACAATGCTATGCTGGATTTTGGAGCATCTCACAATCTGATGCCTAAAGTAGTCATGGACCAACTAGGCCTTGAGGTCACAAGACCTTACAAGGATCTGTTCTCTTTTGATTCAAAGAAGGTGAAATGCCTTGGCATGATAAAGGACATGGTCATTTCCTTTGCACAAATCCCAGAGAAGAACATGGTGATGGATGTAGTGGTCGCTGATATCCCTCTGAAATTTGGCATGTTGTTGTCCAGATCATGGGCGGAAAAACTGAAAGGAACCCTCCAGATGGACATGTCATATGCCACGATTCCTGTCTTTGGTCAAGACAGAAGATTGTACAGGGAAGTTCTACTGAAATATATGGTCAACAACTAATTGCAACCTACTAACCACCCTATATACTCAGTAAGCACTGAGTTGGGGTCTTCCATTTTCTTCAATGATATATGCTCGGGAGCAGAAGAGACAGAAATAGTCCTGGCAGATAAAGGTATACCCGAGCAACAGTCGGAAGAAATCTCAGAATAGCAGGGTGACCCAAAAGATTAGATATGGAAAATGAACTTCGATGGAGATTCATGTAGAGAAGGAGATGGAGCCGGTGTGTGGATAAATCACCCAACAGGAGATGCAAAATTATTCTCTTACAAACTCATTTTTGAATGTACAAATAATATGGCCGAATACGAGGCATTAATAGTGGGATTGAAAGTCTTGGAAGAGATGGGCGCCAAAAGGATCGTTGTACTTAGAGATTCTAAACTCATCATAAATAAAATTAAAGGTATCTAACAATCCATACATCCTAAATGGAGGGCTTATATAAATTTGGTATTAGAACTTCTTGAGAAAATTTCAAAATGCAACCTTTCAACAATCCTACGAGAGCAGAATCAAGTTGCAGATGCACTGACCACTTCAACAGGAGTGTTCAAAGTCCTAATTTTTCCTGAAAAAAAGATACAAGATTGAATTCAAGTAC